>JALIZH010022641.1:0-55843 GCA_030522465.1 Rhipicephalus appendiculatus
ATGTGTAAAAAAGGAACATATTAACCCTTTGTGCGGCAGTGGGACACATACGTCCCACTTTTCCCTCTACAGAAAAAAAATTTCTCCCACATCACCCGTTGCAATTAGCGCAACATTAAGTCACTCATATCTTACCTAAGTCATCGTAATCACGAAAAAAAATTTTTCACCACGCTTTCGAAGGGCGGATGTAGTGTTACAATAGCGTTGAATTTCGGTCAATTTTTTATGATCGCTTCTGAATTTTCCTCTTTTTGAGATACATAGAACCTACCAATCAAAATGCTGGATAATATCCTCCTTTTCTAGTTTTTGAGAGAGACGATCTTAGCTTCCAGTCATCACGTGTTTTTGTAAATTTGCGAAATAACTTGGCCAATAAATGCATTGGAACAATCCCCTTCAAAATTATCCCGCTAATCGCGCAGCGCAATTGCGGATATTAATGCGTAGAAATATTTTTCTGGATATTATATACCTCTTGAAATGTAGCCACATGTTCAAGGATAACATGTGTACTTGAAAATTTCAACAGCAAAAGCTAGGACAGCCAAATGGACAAAAAAAAGTGTTTGGTGCATGCGGTGAAGTAAGCTTTACAGGGAAATACCACAGCGCTTTGAAGGCTCAAGAGACGCAACTGCAGGCGACGTTCTCCTGCTCAAATGAGGTCCGCACAACTTTTCTCTTCACAACTTTAGAAGTGATACTCTGTGCCACTTGCTTCGGCCGTTTCATCCCAAATTTCCGTTGATGCAATCGCGAGATGGTGCCTTCATGAGGCAGTGGGACAGTGTTTTCCCACTTTTTGAAAACACTCTCATGAGTCAGTGGGACACATATGTCCCACTTTTTTTTCAGTAAACTACTGGCTTGATTTTGATAAAATTTGTTTCATACTATTTCTTTCTAGTTTATATCAATAAAGCACAGCCTGTTTTTGTATTACCATGTCAAAAATATAGGACGACCGACAAAGGGTTAATCAGACGAAAAAAAGTCCGAAGCACCTTACTTGGGTCTCGAACCAGCGACCCTTCACTCCGCATTGCGCCGCGTTAGACAACTCTACCACGCGCCATGAATGCGCCGGCATAATAAAGGCGAGCTATTTATATAACTATTTACCGCTGGCGGTATGGAGATTTCGGATGAGCTTGAGAGTGCTCTATATCACACAACGGTCTTACATTTTCTTTCAGTGTGAAAACTGCCCTCAAACACAAAGACGCAACAACTGTGACAGTAGATAGTACGCGTCTGTCCTGTGTATACCTGTGCGTTCTTTCGAGCGGCCTTCTTTGTGTTTAAGCGGCGCGCTGCACGTTTCGAGCTGTTTGTCGTCCTTCGTGTGACATTCCAATTTCTTGCTATCGCATTGATTGATTTGCCCTTGCGGGGAAACTGTGACATTTTTGTGCGAAAATGCCACCTCTCGTTCACACAGGGGCTCTGCTCAAGGCAAACTTCCCCTCAATTTTCGTTATCTCCAGATTGTATCTCCTGCATCGCTTCCAAACCTATGCTAACAGACTTCTATTTCTTGAGCGCAAAGGCGAGAAAGTGAAACCACTTCAATCAACAACCGGGACTAGGCGATGATGTTGCACCCGTGTAGATAAATGTCTTGGGGTTAGGCGGTATAGGGCTTTTCTGCACACGCGCAAGCACGTCATGTCCTGGGGAGAGTAACAAGAACTTTATTGAACAATCCTGAGTAAAATGCTGTGGGGAAGCCTAGGGCTAATCATCAAGTCGGTGGCTCCACCGATGACGGAACAAGGAGGCGGTGGCTCTAGGCGAAGACCCGAGCCCTCTGGACAGTCTGTGGTAGTCCAGTATATAGCGAGCGGTACAATGGATGAGTAGGCTAAATCGCGTATATAATATACCATTACTCAGGTCTTTTCTTCAGCTAGAGAATGAATGCTCATGTGAGAATCTGACTGCCAGAAAACATACTGATTCAAGCACAAAATGTATGAATCTCTGCAAATAGGGCGGAGACAAAAAATTGGTAGACACCGCTAAACTGGGTAAAAAACGGTGAGGCTTAGATTTAAGAATGTCTGAAGCAGCGGAAGAGCACTGTCCCGAAAATGAAAAAGCGAACTTCAATTGTTTAATGCCAACTCAGTACTACCTACGCAAACTAGTCTAAAATATATCGCCTTTAAAAAGCAGGTTATGCAGAAAACGCATCTTTGTATCTTCCTTTAATAGTCGTCTCTGTGGCGTTCAAAGAGCGATAGATTGTGCTGATTCATTAACTCCAAAAAAATAATCCTAGTTTGGGATGTTCCCTGAAGGGCTGCGAAACAACTTAATTTAAGTTCTGATAGTATACGTAATCCAGTGCCACCTAAGATCAGTGCTATGCATGTTGCATGCTTTTACAAATGGGTGCGTAACATTCTGCAGGAAACTCGCACCTCAGACAGGCATGCAGAACCTATTGTGTCATCACGGTCACATTTTATACAAATTGATATACAGCTAAAGGGCTTTTATGGCCACTTAGAGTTCCAGCTGGACGAGTAACGACTGTTCACGAAATGCAGTGTTTTACAGAACAGTGTTCAGTCAGAGATTTTTTCTTACATCTTTATTTGTATCGTTTGTTGTGCGCTTGTAGAGGCGGCGTTTGCTATTCTGTTCACTTTCTATATACATTAAGCACGCGTTTGTAATAAATTCCGTGAAGAAAAAGGTCTTGCAGCTATCGCGCCCGCCGCAGCAATCACAAGCACAAAATAAATATAAACAGGTCAGCGATTGGCTCTTTTTCATGTTTTTCTCTTTCCTTGCAGCTTAAAAAAAAATCGAAACCAATAGGCGTTCATCGCCAAACAAGAAAAAAGCTCTTCATTCTACATTCATTAGTTAAACTCATGCATGCTTATTAGTCTATTAGTTTGCTTATTTGTCACAAAAGCACGTATTGTTAGTTTGATCTTTTCATTGGTTAATCTACTACATCAAAGCTCAAGCTATGCTTTCCTAAGCTCAAACCAAGGTAACTGAAAGCTCTCCGGGTCTTCCTAATGTTGAGCAGACTAACTGTAGTTTTTCACTTAAAAGGAGATGTTAGACAGCAATTTGACTTTGTCACCGTCGTGAACATGATTTCAGACGCGGACAACTCTATCGTCGAGGTCACTGACGTCACAATCACAAACGCCGCACTCGGACAGCAAACAACAGTCGACTTCTCATTTACGCTGAAAGAGACCATCGGCCAGAATCCCATCCTGAAAATATCTTTTGCGACGCCTGACGGACAACCAGTGAACTGCATCCACCTACTTATTCCAAAGTGAGTTTACAATGCCATTATTGCTTTGCCACAGATACAAGCAATACAACAGGTTTTCCCGCTCAATTTAATCCAAGTGCGACCCAAGTTGGCTCGCCCTTGAATTAAATTGAGTGGGAAAACCTGTAGACGTTACCCTATGTATGGAAGACCAGCTTTATAATTTGTGAGGACCCCAAGGTCGTGGGATTGAATCCCAGCCGCGGCGGCCGTATTCTCGTTGGAGGCAGAAATGCTTGAGCCCCGTGTACTTAGACTTAGATGCGCGTTAAAGAACCCCAGGGGGTCGAAATTTCCGGGGCCCTCCACATACGGTGTCACTCATAATCATATCTTGTTTTTGGGACGTCAATCCACAACAGTTATTATTATTGAAATTTGTGAGGTGATTTAAAGTGCCGCGTGTAACGAATAATGTGCTGTTTTTCTTCCGTCCGTCGGCATTTTTGCTGTTTAGTGCTTAGATAGTGCCATAGTCATGACTGTTTTTGTTTGCTTTGTCGTCTGCGTTGTCAGAACATTTTCTTATTTTTCATTCTTTTACATACCCTTTCTCCTTTCCAAGTACAGGGTAGCAAATCGGAGGTTTCGTGTGGTTAACCTGCCTGTCTTTCCTTTACCTTTCTCTATTTCAAATATAGCCACCGAGCTGTACAACATGCACAGACTTTGACGGACGCATCTACACAAGAAATTCTATTCGAATGGAGTATAGCACAGATGCTATTAATCAATATCTGTAACACCATAAATTCGCAAGCTGTTCCTAAACGACTTAAAGACATGACGGAAAAGTGCATGTCGAGGGTGCCAAAATACATAAATAATTTTGTTGAACCGTACATTGGAAACCATACTCCTACGGAAGTGCCACTGAATGAAAGGGCAGCCGCACTAGCGCGTGTTAACGTTCTTCATGTGCTCTGTGCCCTTCGTGCCCTTAGAAAGAGAGGAATAACTTGCAGAAGACCATACGAGTTTGTCAAGCATCCGTTGGTGGGAGAATTTCAGTACGGCCATCTCACTTTGATGTTGTAATTTGTTTAATTTAAATTTATTTAATTTATTTTCGCGTGTAATACACAGATTTTTTGGACCTAAAATTAACGTTCGGCATGTGCGAGATCTTGCCCTGGGCGATTCTACCTATGGCAGATATCTGCAAACAATTTCACAATTTTGAGCTACCGCCAGCAGGAGCAAATAACTTTTCAGTCAGGTAAATAACCCATTTGTGATCTTGCGGAGGCAAGTAAACGACAATAGCGATGACAACTGGTTGTCTGCACAATTTAACACGTTCATTGCGCCTAACGACACGAGGGTAGAGTGCATAAACGACAATAAGCGTTAACTTGTGTAATTCCGCACTATTTAGCTCATAAAAAGGACGTTTTCACAATGGCTAGCTTGACAAGTCTGGAGAAGATGGCGACGTTTGATTTCTGGAACTAGCAATTGAAATGTATTTCTACTTGTGTGTCTTCAATGATAGTTCGTGAAAGCGCTCCTTGCTAATAAATTGGTGAACTACACACTAAACAAAAATAACCAGAAAAAAAACCAAAAACTGGAGTAAACTGCTTGTCCTCTAGCGCACTACCTTTTCTGGGTTTTTTTTACTACGTACCAGTCGAGGTAAAAATTTACTCTCACGCTAGTCGAGTTTTTGAGCGTAGAAACGGTAGTAATTATTTACCCCGCCGAGGTTTTCAGCGAGTATAGTTGGAGTAATTTTTTACTGCCGCTACGAGGTTTTTAGGGTGATTTCTGAGAGTTATTTCTAGTGGTACAAAAAAATATATATAAAAGTGACGGCTGTGATCGGACCATGAGCCAACGCATTTATTAAACATCAAATGACGCGGAATTGATGACATATACAGAGATTAACATATACACAAACACACACACACACACATACACAACCAATGCAGAATAAAACATCACCTCAACGGACCGCTCGCGTTACTCAACCGTACTTCGACCACCCGGTATATATAGGCACCGCATTTGACCCGCCATGTAGTACCAGTGGGAGAGCTACTTTTTGGCATCGTTGAACAATGAAGTTTCATAGCGTGCGCGTAAACTTAAGGTGGGTTGCAAGTCACCATGAGTCACACCGACCTCTTAGCATAAACCCTCCCGATCTTACCTTTTTTGATTATCCAATTATTAGCTGGCACTGCAGCCTGTTGGCCCACACGCGGTAGCAGTGCTCACGCACAACTCCACAAAATATACCTAAGCACACACAAACCATGGCAGCTCAATAATTTTCTTTGAGTGGCAGTACACAAACACAGTAGCAGCACATATTCAGGAACGCCGGCGAAGAAGAGCGGTGCCGCGCCTGTACCGGCTTCAGACCAACGGCGTCGCTAGGCCTTTTCGAGGAGCACGGCTATGCGATGAAAGACAGCTGGCGATCACAGAATGCACCTCCTGTGCAATTTTCGTCGTCGTTATTTTAGACAGCAATGAAAGATACGTCTCCGCTATTCGCGGCGTCTTACGGAGCGATGTACTCGCAACGAACGAGACGGCTCACCGTCCGTGTTTTTCTCCGTGCTCAACGGTGGCCATAGCTGGTTCCGTATGCCTTGTATGGGTGCCCACCTTCGATCGAGATGTTTGACAACGGTTGGCGCATGGTGCGGACAATTCCGGCTGCACTATACTACAGCAGACATTGCTTTCTGTGAAACAAAATCTATGCGACGCTTGTTTCACCTGCTTCGGCGACGCACTCACACTGGCCGGCTCGGTGCCGACGACGTATCGAAGCCTTTTTCCTATCGCTTCGAAGTTGTAACCGGTCACTCTCCAGGAAGCAACTACGGACGATCACACCAGCTTCATGTTGTTACCGCTGGCAGTGTTCTTCGTAGCTCTTCGCGATCAGCACGGAAGCGAGGTATCCGCGACGTCCAGGTTCGGAGGCTCGCGCTCGTACGATGATAGAAGAAACACGTGAGATCCAGTTGAGCTTGCCATCAGCGCAACGAGACACATACAGCGCGAGCTTCTGACACTCGCCAGTCTCCAGGGCCACTAAACAACATACGCCAACGATTTGCGAAAATCTGCAAGACGGCTTTCCAGCAGCTTTTTTTTTTCTTCGAGCACGCCCTTTCGTTCACAGAATGCTTTCCTCGCTCGTTTTGCTTCAGCAGCACCCAGTTCCAGTGAAAGTGCATGCACTGGGCACCAAAGGGCGGAGGTCGAGCGGCCGTGCACTGGGGGTCAACCACGAAGCGCGACAATGCCATACCAACCTTTGAAAAAAAAAGGGCATTTGTGGGGTTCGCATACCTTCACTGGAACTGAGAGCGTCACTCGGTGGGGGGAAAAAGCCGCCGAAGCAGCTGCAGCTTCCAGTCACGTGATAATAAACTCTCACATCGTGGTTAAAAGTCACGTGACAGAAAACTCCCCACGTCGTAAAACTGGATTGTGACATCCTTTTACTACGTCCCTGAGAGGTGGGGGTAAAACTATGTCATGTACCGCCTTTTACTCCAACATGAGGTAGTAATTTTAAACGCGAGGGAGTTTTCAGAGGCCATGAGCCGCAAAAACCCCAATCTCGGATAGTTTTTGCTTACAGTGTACGCAAAGTAACGATCACATAGACCAGACACAGAGGCGAGTTAGTAAGTTTCCGCAGATTATAATTTTTCTGAAGATGCACCGACTCGTCTAATAACAAGCCCTTCTAATTGTGCTTTCTCAGCATACCAGTCCTCAAACAGAGGAAATTTTTCTTTAGATTCGTGTCTCTACTCTTGGTGAAGTGAAACTAAACATTCAACATTCCTTTTTTTTTCTAGCCAGAGTGACAGAAGTGGTACAGGAGATCCTATTTGCGATTTCATGAATGCCAGCTCTTAATCTAGTAGTGCAGAAAAAGAGCTGGCATTATTGAAATCGCACATGTGATCTGGTCTGTCTTCTGGATGATGGTTGCATCTAACTTTGTTTGATTAAAACGCTGGCTATTGTGTTTGGATGTTTTGACTTGAAGCGTTAATTATCTCGTGTTTACAGTTATTTATTTATGCATGTTCCTTCGAAATAAACAAAAAACATTGGTAAGTCAGCTCTTGTCGTTGTCGTCCTTTATGCCGTTTCGTCTTCCGTCTTCCTCTGCTCTCTACGCAAGCTTACAATGGAATACCAACTAGCCCGAACTTTAACCATGCTTCTCTAACAAGACGCTTCTGATGCTTAGGGAGCTGAGGCTTTGCGGTGGCGACACGAAGATGGAGGAGGAAGTAACTGTGGACTGGAACAACGAGTGTCCCATCCAAGAAGGTGAACACAGCGCTAGCCTCTCCGTCTACCTTCCCAAGATGTCCTTAGCCAAGATGTGCGTCGGGGTGAGTGTGTATTCTTCTCTTCATATTCCTGTCTATTAAGGAAGTGCTAATGAAAAAAAAAAGAAACATGTAAGGACCGGCGTTTCAGCTCCACAAAAGTGAAACCTGGGGAGGGGCGAAGCATGCAGTGTGCGCCGGTGTTTCCCACAGCAAAATCTTTACTCTTTACTGCTTTACTCCCCACCGATCCACTGACGCATCATCACTTTACAGATATGTTTCAAGAAGTCGTGTTTCATACAGATGACTTTACCGTAAAGACGCACGTTTTGCGTCTCTGGTTTCAGAAACATGAGTGCTTTGGTAAATTTCTAGGGGATTCTGACACCGCTGCTAAGCCGCACATGATGTTTTAGGCAGTAACGTCGAACCTTTAACTCAGAATACGCATAGTATGGACCTGTGGCAAGCAGTGGGATTTACCTAATTTGCGTAGCGCATACCCGTTTATGTTGGACCGTGACGACGACGTGACACGCCGACAAGCCTAGACCCTAAGACGCTTTGCCCCTAAAATTAGGAACTGTTCCCCTACCGGTAAAATGGGGCCAAGTGGTACTTGTCGTGTGCGTTTGTGACCTACTACATTCCATTCTTCATTTTTTTGTATCGTTTTGCGCAATGGTTCCACCTTGCTCCATGCCGGTAAGTGGACCTTCACCCACGTGTTTAGCAGTGCAACAATTCAATTGCTACAGGCAACGAAAAAAAATCACGCCATATCCACGAAGTGAATGATGATGAGTGGGCGAAGCTCGATCGTTTTCATCCATAGCAGAAAGAGATGTGTGGTCTGGAACGCGCTTATACTTCATGGTCATCAGCGTCATCGTTATCACGTGTAGTGGGTACATTCCACTATACTGCGTCATCGTCATCTTTATCACGTGGAGTGGGTACATTCCACTATACGTGGCTACCTACCTACTACAACTACTACTACTACTACTACTACAGAGGAACGCGCTTATACTTCATCGTTATCACGTGTAGTGGGTACATTCCACTATACTGCGTCATCGTCATCTTTATCACGTGGAGTGGGTACATTCCACTATACGTGGCTACCTACCTGCTACAACAACAACTACTACTACTACTACTACTACAGAGGAGGGACAGAGCCACACCCTAAGAAGCATCGCCCCTAAAAATGACGGTCATGCGTTCATATCTAGGCAACAACGAAATGGGACAGCGTAAAATAAGTTACCTCGATAAAAGATCAGAGAGAGAGAGAGATGGGATGCGGAAAGGCAGGGAGGTTAACCGGAAAAGAAATATCGGGTTGGCTACCCTGCACTGGGGAAGGGGTAAGGGGACACAGAAAAGTAAGGAAGAGAGGAATGAGAGGGGGGAGGGAAACAAAAACACACGCACAAACACAGGAGTGTCATAAGCGTTCAACGAGGCGGGTCGCTCGCAGGAACTTTAACAGCGCCTTCGTCGCTTTCAGGCGTGAAGCTTGATCTCCCCGGCATTTCGAGATTGACTTCTCAGAAAGCGGCTGGTCGTCGAGTCGCGCGAACACTGCTGCGAGGGACTGTCTCTGAGAGCTGTACTGAGGGCACTGACATAAGACATGTTCAATCATTTCACCAGTGCCGCAATGTTCACATGCAGCACTGTCTGCCCATCGGATGCGGCAAGCAAAGGCGTTCGTAAACGACACCCCAAGCCAAATGCGGCAGAGAACAGTCGTCTCAGATCGGGGTAGGATCAGATCAGATTGCCGTATCAGAAGCAGCTGATCGCCGAGAAGCTCGCGATCGAGAGAAAGCATCAGTTATTGGAAAACGCGCACGCAAATATATGCATGTATATGCATGTGCAATATATGTATATGCATGTGCAAATATATGCCAATACATGCATGTGACCAGTGCACCATCGAGGACCACGTGTCTGCACACTCGCCGGCGCCGGATTTTACGCTCGCAACACCGCCGCAGCTGCTGAAATGTGTAACTGATAAGAAGCTTCGTGAAATGCGCAAGTGATAACAAGCTTCGCTTAGAACGTTAGGTTCGCTTGTACACAGGGGTCCACTGTTAAAGGGAACATCGCAGCGCGTTGCAACCGCCGGCCGGCGGCTGCAACGAGTTTAGCGCAGGCGCAATGCGTTCTGTGAGCAGAGCTATTTCGTCGTCCGATACCGTGTGCTGCCGCGCGTCGCATCGTCGCGAAGCGAACCGTTGACGAGGCGAAAGAGCACATAGAACGGTGCTCACTGCGCCTCCGCAGAACTCGTTGCAGCCCCAGGCCGGCGGTGGCGCCAAGCGGCTGCCACACGCTCCGATGTTCCCTTTAACAGTGAACCCTAGTGTACAGGTGATACAAAAGTAAAGCGGAGCACGCGAACTAAGCTACGCCAAAGTGAATGCCATCGCGCTCCATCAGAAAATTGGTTGTTTATTTTTATACGAAAATGTGCCAGAAGATAGTGCCATCATTTCAGTATAAAAATAAAGAATCACTTCTCTGATCGAGCGCGCTGGCATTGACTTTTGCGTAGCTTGCCCACAGCTCGCGTGCTCCGTTTTACTTTTGGAGCACCTGTACTGACGTGGTTAGCTACTTTCTCAAACTGGAAAATGATGCCGTTTGCCGCATTCCACGGTGCGCATCAAACGTCGTGTTTCTGTAAGTGCCTGATGTCGGTCCTTTGTTTTTCAGGATGGCCAGTTTGTCGTCACCCTAGAGGTCCAGGATGAAGAAAACACCCTGTTTTGCATATCATTCCCCCCTTTCAGTAGAAACGGGTGGAGAGGGTCTTCTGCGTTGAAGAAAGCCTTCGGCGTTGAAGAACGAAGGAAGAAACTTTATTTGAATTTTGTTTCATAATACAGTATGTTATTCTAAGAGTGGAATAGAACGTAAAGCACCCATTCAAGACAATTATATTTCTTCACGCCTTGACTACCTGCATAAATAAAAGAAATACGATGCAAAACAGGCTTCATCAAGATGTATTTTTTTTCCCGAGAGCCATTTACTACTGGAACACATCGCAGCAAGATGGCAAGTTGGGCAAGTTGGTTAACGGTCATGTTTGAAAATTCTGTTGAAGCGCACGGAAAATCACAGACTAGAAGCGCTGTCCTGTCAGCTTCTTCTTGTCTGTGTTTTTCGGTGCACTTCAACAAAATTTTCAAACATGAAACACATTGCCACTGTTGGCTGTGCAAACAAGCGACACGACTCCCCTGCAGTCTAGTTGACTCATACAGGACTGATGACAAGCTGCGAAATCAGAAAAGGAGAAAAAAAAAAACATGACAGAACAGAACAGACCGCACTCGGCTAATGGCGTGTTGCGCTCTTTCCTCTTTATTTTCTTTCTTTCTGCTTCTGCAGCACGTCAGTAGTCCTGTATGCGGCATGGCTCGTGAGTCAAGGTATGTACGAGCTTGTGAATTAATTGTGCCACAAGTCTCTACCCGCTTGACAAACAGCACCTCGATTTGTAAGCAACTAACTAATCTGAAAAAAAAAAAAGAGCTTCATGCTTATAGTCCCAAGCACTCCATTCCAAAGGAACAGAAAAGCCAGTTAACGATGGTCAACCTTGGCTGAAAAGAAAAGGCACACGTGTTCAGCCAGTCAAGGAAAATAATTATTTGCTTCGTTATGATAAGTTCACTTTCTCCATGAACCGGCATGTTTTGGAACCGTGAAGCTACAGTGTCTTCAGCGGAGGGATGGTTGTATGGCTTAACAAGGCTGTTAGAATGTTTGGTAAGTAAGCAAGTTAACGCGATGGCGTTAAGGAGCCCGCATCGCAGAAATACACTTGTCAGCGCCGGCGTTGGTGGTGTTGGTTATGAGCGAAAAATCGGCTTTGTCCGCCAGCGTAAAATCGCGATGACTGCAGAGAACAAAAAATCTGCGGTTCGACCCCAAATCGAAGTCAGGCATTCTGTGCAGCAGTCAGGTGTTCTACCCCAGAGCCACACCAGTGCTTAAAACTGCTTCGGACAAAAACTGTATAATGGCGTCATGTAGCGCGAGGAGTCTACACATGTAATATTGCATGGCAGATGCGTAGAGGCACACCAGGATGTGAACTGCGAAACGAGTGGGTGCATTGAAGGCCCGCGAATGAAAATGATCCCAGACGCAATTGATCATCATCATCATCACCCACAGCATCAACAAAGCGTGCAGCTGCGTAGGTACATGTAATGCCTTACGGACGTATTGTGTGTACTTTGCAACTTCTCAAAATGAAGAAAATTTACACCATCTTCCCAAAGGAAACCCTGATGGGATGCAAAGCAGCAGCGTTGCGCATGGGAGTGGTGGAGAGGGTGAAGCGAGAGAAAGGTGACACGTACAGACATGTTTCAACGCGTACGTTAGGCGCGCGTCAGGCGGCAGCTGCGGGCGCTGCGGCGAGCACGCGGCAGGCAAGGGAGAGAGTGACGTCAGCGCGCACTGCGAGGGGAGCGTGACGTCAACGCGCAGCTGCGGCGTGACCTACTTGGCACCGCTCCAACACCTGCGGCGAGGGGAGCGCGTTGCGGCGCGTTCGTACGGACGCACGGACGGAGGTACAGCGTTACACAGCCTAGTCAAAGAGCTGCTTCGCATCTAAAATGACTAGTGGGCACTTCGCAGATGTACTTCCACTAGGCATTCATGCCCATCGCGCTGCAAAACTGTGTTTTATTTTTTAATTGAATGAACGTTTATTGCAGCAAAACACAGGAAATTGGCCTCGAGCGAAAAACCAAAATGGTAGCTCCGTTTAAAGATCGTAGTTAATAGGACACATGAACTGGTCTTCCTACACTTCAAAAACTTTGCTTCGATTTGACCCGATCCTGGCGCGGAAAATGAATATAATAACCTGGTACGTATTGCTACACTGTCGAAGTTGATTACTACAGAAAACATGCCTGTGTAATTGCTAGCATGGACGGGGTACTGATGGGTTTGTGGTAGAAGAAAAATTATTTGAAATGACCTCATTAAAAACATGACAGCATGCATTGTCAGGGGTGGCGTTGCCTAACTATCAGTTAAGGTGATCGAATCATCTTCCCTTGGCTTTATCATGCGTCAGAGTTTCTTTGGTTCGCTTGCGAGCACAGATGACAAGGGTTTTGCTTAAAAAGTTATCTATCGCTTATTTTGCTGCATTTATGTGTTGGTTAGCTGCTGTTGTGCAATCTGTTCAGCGATCATTAATTGGAGAATTCTTCGCAGAACTAAAAAAAAGTTTTTTTCTTGTTCGATGGACGCTTTAATTTGTTGTACCGTGGAGCATTCGAATCCGTGCTAATGGTGATTACAAGAACATATTTATTGGTAAGTAATTAATTTTTGTGACAAACATGTTCGATTTAGTCTCTACCTTTCAACTGCCAAACCCCATCACGAAATTATCAAGAAAGGCAGCAAGCTCTTCGTTTATAGCGTCACAGCTTGTATTTTTGTAAGCTTTAATCGCTTTCCTTTCTTTAAAAAGCCTACGTAGAATTGTATTCATTTCAAAAGAATGTAACCCGCCACAGTGGTATATTGGTTGAGGTATTCGACTGCGGACCCGAAGGTCGCGGGAACGAATCCCGGCCGCGGCGGCCGCATTTTCGAAGGAAGCGGAAATGCTCGAGGCCCGTGTACTTAGATTTATGTGCACGTTAAAGAACCCCAGGAGGTCGAAATTTCCGGAGCCCTCCACTACGACGTCTCTCATAATCATCTCGTGGTTTGGGGAAAATAAACCGCAACAACTACTATTATTATTATTGTTCTTATCATCATCATCATCATCATCATGAAATAAAAGTAGGGAATGACCGCTAAGACTAGGCAAGGGCGTTATGTCGGAAACAAGATCGGCATGAGGTGTGAGAACGGGGTCCAGAGTGTTGGATACAATACCTGTTATTCGAGTTGGCTGCTTGACAAGTTGGGTGAATGATTATAGGGAACATAAATCTAGAAAATTTTTTGCCAGAGAGTAAGATGGAATAATAATGGGAGGACCGCAGAAACACCTGATGTTTGGTATGTTCAAGTCACCGAGGATTAGAATGAGAAGATTGTTGCGGTTTGCAGCGATAAAATCATGTAATTCACTGATGAAACACTGTGTTAGATTAGGTGGACGATAGCATATACGTAGAACAATTTTCCGATAAGCTAAATTTGTGTTACCCGATGGTGTCTGAAGTGCTTGCTACTTTGATAACGTGAGAAGGTATGTCTTGGCGTATGCCTAAAAAAACTGCCACCTTGAAGTTCACTACGATCGTGAGGATAAATTAAAAATTCCGTGCCGCGGAAAATGTTTCCCCGTCTTCAATTTCGTGATAAGCCTACGTTTCCGCTAATGCTACGATATCAGCATTACATGCGTCAATCGCACATGATAAAAGTTGCGGGGAGTGATCCCTTCGCGGCGCAGAGGAAAGCCACTTAGTAAGCACAGGAGCAGGTAGGCTGGTTGCGTAGGGCTCAAGTTATCAGTGCTATTTGGCCGGATGACTTTAGTTTCTATTTTCTGGAGGGACGGAAGGCGAGGAGTCACAAGCGCAGCAGTCGAAACCTGCCACACGCAAAAGCGCTGTACACGACAATACGACTACATAAAAGTCACAACAGCATTCGTAAAAACTCGATCTGTTTTCCATCATTATAGCATACTGGAATAATCTACCATGATCTGCGGTGAACTTGAAACGGTAGAATCTTTTGCCCAAGAAATTAACTATATTTTTTTTCTTCTAAATAGTGTATTAACTCGGGAATAGGGAGAGAGAGAGAAAAGCAAAGGAAAGGCAGGGAGGTTAACCAGGTTGCACCCAGTTTGCTACCCTACACGGGGAAAGCGGAGGAAAAGAATAGAGAAGGGAAACTCGGGAATAAAGTATCAGAATTGTCAGTAGGGCTATACGGTTTACTATAACTTATTTCTTCTTGCATTTTTGTCTTGAGATTGTGAGTTTTCGCATGTGATCTGAACACTGTACCTATGAAACTATTGTTAACACGTCACCCAGCAATGAACTGTTTCTGCGGATTGTGTTCATCACTTTCGACGCCATTCTAACCATCATGTACCACTACTGTTTGGATCGAGAAGGTCTGCAGAATATTGAAATAAATAAATAAATAAATAAATAAATAAATAAATAAATAAATAAATAAATAAATAAACATGAGAGGCGCTGCCCATCTTGGTGCGCCTGTGCCCACTCAATTCCCTTTGTTTCGTACTCTATAATGTGTCAGATTCATGCAATTATTACACGTAATTGTGAATTACGGGGAATACAACAAACTTTTTTTGCCTTGTATTTCATGCATTACGAAAAGCGTTCGATTCAGTAGCGATAACGGCATTCACCGAAGCAATCTATTGCACCAGAAGCATATGTGGACGTTTTGAAAACGAATAAGAAACCCCAGGTTCAATATGAGGATGGCATTATGTTTTCAGGCGATGGTGGTGATGACTGGCAGGAAGGAATTCGAGCCACTTTGACGGCCAAATCCATTTGTAGAACTAAACATGCAGAACACAATGTTAATATACAATATCTTGGTACAATATCTTGGCAGGGGAACGAGAGCTCATGATTTGCGCTGAAGCACTGCAATCTCTGCTTGCGTGCCTTTATCAAGGTCATTACACAAAGGCGGCTTTCATGATAAGCAGTAGAGGTGTGCACGGGCCTCGGGTAGCCCGAAAGCCCGAGCCCGGCCCGGCCCGCGGGCCGGGTTCGGGCGGGCCGACGTCTCCTGATCTCGGGCCCAGGCCGGGTTCGGGCTACATTATTTTTGTCGGTCGTGCCGTGCCAGATGCAAAGCCCGAATCAAGCCAAGATATAGAGGTTGTGCCCGAACTGTTTTCCACTGCGTAGCGCCTTCTGCGCAACCGCAGAAGGCTCCTGCCTCCTGCATCTGAGGTACTAAACTTCTGCAAATTCTCCTGCATCTGAGGTACTAAACTTCTGCAAAAACAAACGGTCTAAATATTGCAAGCTTGCTATGCTTCGAGAAGTATATTGGTAATTCCGGCTACCAGTGCGATCAGCGAAGGGACCTTCATTTGGGCGGGTTATATGACGCAGGAGCGCCGCACTTCACGGAAGCCCGAATCACTGGACAGCTTATTTCTACACGACAACTTGTAATGTAGCCGTCATGCGTCGTTTGCTTATGTTTCACTTTGATATGTTGCATAAAATGCCACATTATCAGAAAACGACATCTTGTCTCCGCAGCAAACCTTCACAATGTCAGGCCGGACCGGGCCCGGGCTTTTATTAAATGCGAATGCATTTCATAGTCGGGCTATGTCAGGCATCCGGCGTTGTGCGGCGTTCGCGTTGTGCGGCGTTGTCCGCGAAGGAGGAGCATAGGTTGAGGAGGTGTGCGCGCCGGCAGGTGCTAGATGTGAAGCATCTTATGGCGAAGCTTAATCCGGTGGTGGTGGTGTGCGGCGTGACCACCCTTTCTGCGCATGCGCAAACCCTTTCAAAAAAAATAAAAAACCTCCTCTCTCCTCTAGGCATGAGAATCGACATTTGGGCTAGTTGGTTGATATGCGCTTAATACAGCTATACCATGCATCCTCTAGGCATCCCTCCCCGCGGCAACCACACCCTCACTGCGCATGCGCCTCCCCTCCTCTATCCCCCTCCTACGCTCCCCCCCTCTCTCCTCTAGGCATCCCTGCCCGCGCCGTCCACACACACACTGCGCATGCGCGTCCCACCTCTCTCTCCTCTCCTACGCTCCCCCCCCTCTCTTCTCTAGGCATCTCTGCCCGCAGCGTCCACACTCCCACTGCGCATGCGCGCCCCCCTCTCTCTATCCTCTCCTACGCTCTCCCCCCTCTCCGTTTCTCCCTCTCTCGCCTCGCGACGCCGACACAGGCAGCGTCTGCTAGCGAGTTTCTTGGTTGAAAAAGCCGACTGCTCGCGCTGCACAACCGTTCACTGGCCACCCCGTATATATGGCAATGGATCTTGACCTCCAAGGTAGTGCCGGTGGGAGATTTCTCCTGTGCGTTGTTGAACAATAAAAATTCGCAGCGTGCGCGTTAACTAAAAGCGGACTGCGAGTCTCTGTGTCCAGTCGGAGTCTTCTGTCTCTCATTGCACATTAGCAGCGATTGGCATGTTCCAGTAGGAAACACCGCTCCATCGCTGCGTGCTTTACGCATCCCCAGTTTTAAATGCGAATGCATATCTTAGTCGGGCTATGTCAGGCATCCGGCGTTGGCGTTGTCCGCGGTGGCCTCGGCAGGTGTTATAGTGAGTGGAGAGGAGGAGCGCGCTCTGGTGCGTGAGGGCGCTCGCATCGCGGGAGCTCGGCGGAGCTATATATGAAAAAAAAATTTTTAAAAAATAAAAAAAAGAAAAAAAAGAAAAAAAAAGAACAAAAGAAAATTAAGAAAAAAATTTAAAAAAAGAAAAAAAAAGAAGAAAAAAACAGAAAAAAAGCAAAAAAAAAAAACAGGCGCTGCGCCGTGCTCCCGACCAGGCTGCAGAAATTAGGCGCCTTTTCCTTCGAACCACAACCACCATATATAAATGGAGTGAAGCGCGCGCGAAATGCATTCGCATTTCCTCACCATTCCCTTCGGGGAGGTGGGGGGCATTTTTTTTGTACGTCGGGCCGGGGCGGGCGGGCTCGCAGCCCTCTAGCGTCGGGCTCGGGCGGGCCTTCGACGCAGTCAGCGGGCCCGGGCCGGGATCGGGCTCCAAAATTCGATCCGTGCGCAGCTCTAATAAGCAGAAGGCTTACGGGATAAACTTCGATTAAGCTCAGGCGGCAGGTATTAAAAAAACACAACCGTCAGCTTACCGCTCTGGGCAGCAGCTAAAGGACACCGTCATTGCATGCGGTCTGCACTATAATCGGCAACAAGTCCAAAGCAGGGCGACTTTTCGCCTTCAAAGGGCCCCGCTCCAGCCAAGCGCGTCGCCGTGTCAAAATGACGTCGCGGCCGACCATCTTCGCGCCCTCGTCACGAGAGGGATTCAATGCGTGTTCTTCCGCGTTTACGGACTTCAATCAAATTGGTCGCGTCCGCTGTTCGCGACAGTCCATCGGCGGCGTCAGTGAGATCACACTCTCACAAGGCCCCTTTACTGCCGTTCATTCGCATCCCAATTTGAATTCCGCGGAAAGCCTTGTTTATGTGGTGTGTGCAGTGTTCGGTAATGACGAACGGCGTTTCGTTTGCTGCGTAAGCACCCGGCGCAGCCTGGAAACAGCCGCTGATGCACGTACTGGAATATTCGCTCCGTTGATCGGCACTTGAATAACCTGCATGATACAAAGCGGTCGTCAGCATCCTCTGAGGGTGTTGTCTTGAGCGTGAATTGTTGCGCGTTGTGCCTGCTTTAACCTTGCTGCATCTGTGGTGCACGTTGCTTCACACGCCTGTTGTCCCACCAGTGACTGCGAGAAGTGGCGATAACTCCAATTCACTACTGCAGCTGACCAATGAACTCTTTCACGTGTTGCATTATAATGGGGACATAAAAGAAATTGAACTGAAATTTTATCTTTCCTCGGAATGAAGGCTTCCAGAGGAACTACTTTACGGCACGGACGCACTCATAGACTTCCTGGAGGTGCAAAGCGGTCGGCCGTGACGTCACTTTGGCGCAGCAGCACCATTGGCTAAATGGGGGGTCCTTTGACGGCGCAAAGCCGCAATGCACTTGACTTGTAACCGAGTGTAACAAATGTGGCCGAATAATGCGGTTACATAAAAGGCTTGCGATTCTTTACGATTAGAAGTACGTCAGTTCTGCTCGGTGCATTGTTTTACGCATGTGGTCAATACAGCTTTTACCTTTCGATTTGTTCATAAATAAGTAGTAATGTCGTTGCTCCCGCGCAACCGATCTGATCCGGCATGCTCGCTAGCCAGGAATTCTTCCCAACTACGTAGATAAACTTATGGGTAATGTGTAGGCTGTATGTCGATGCCCTATATCGGTTTAGTAGAAAAAAACACATTTAATGGCGGAGCAGTTTTGCAGGTCACTAGCATAATAATGTTACCAGTGAGATAGGTAGGCAATACAGAAATGCATGTACGTTACAGAGAACGACATTCCACGTTCGGTTGACGACTCCGTAGCGGGAATGCTATGGAATCTGATCATTTCCTGAGTAGTGGATGGAAGTGGGGAGCCGTAAAGAAGGGTTTTGCTAGCCGAAGGGTGCGTAACCTCAGTGTATAAAAAAGAAACGCAATTCCGTTCAACATGCTCAAAGCAGCAGAGAACTACGAACATGATTGCTATCACAGGCTTCTCGTTTTTGGCCTTCATCAACCTGGTATTGGCGGGATCGGTCCAGCACCCCCCATGTCTCACAGTGTGATGGTAAGGTCCCTTATCATAATTATGATTTATACTGTTTGCGCGGCTTCGAACATTGGCCGCAATCTGAATTTCATACTAAATTGCTGTATTGAAATATGTGTATGAAACCTGTGTATGAAAACGCATACTAAAGCAACATATATAGGCTCCGTTAACCTGGCACTGCTCAACCTTACATATTCTTACGATCCTCAAATTTGACTTGCCTCTTTCCATTCGCAAAAGCCATTTTAGTCGCTGTGCGACAGCTGACCGTGCAAGCGGTATGATTTAAATTACCTCGCTTTAACTACGATCCAACAGCATGATAGTGCACCGCACTCTGTCACACTAGAAACTTGACTGTGGACAAACCATAGCAGTGTATTAGCAGAGCCAGCACGAATCACCTAAATGCACCCCTGCAAAAATTGTTGGACGTGGCCAACTATGTAGGGAAGCCGTGTAGGACTGTAATGGCGAGACCAATAGGAGGAACAGCGTATGGTCGTTTTCTCTGGCGGCAACACAGCTATCACCTACAGTACGTATACGGCCAGCTTTTCTATAGAAAAATGGAGTTACACTTGACTGAGCCCGGCAAATCGCATAAAATGGCATGGAAAACAGAGACGCGTCTTCTCGGAATCATGTAGAGCAACACTAGCAGTTGTTATAGATAAAAAAAGTCACAAGTCGTGTGTTTCACGCCGCCTGTTTGAGGGACCGTACCTATCTTGATACAGAAAATAACCTCATCTAGACACTACTTAGATACCTAGAGGTGTTCCTTCGATACACACTATCACACTGCCATCACAACGAGAACATCCCTGCGCTTATTCACTAACCGAGATTCTTTAAACGAAGTTTTGTTTGGTTTAGCTTAGTGTCCTTAACGCAATCGAACAATATTTGGTTCGTTTAGATGGTTTTTGGTTTGCTTTTCCCACGAGTTATATGTATCAAAATCAATTAGGTACACTGCAATCTTAAACTGATTTTCACAATGAAACCTGGTTATTATCTAGCCCTCCACAGGATGCGCCAACTCCAAAGAGAGAAGAGCTTGTATTACTATACACAAGAGCAAGCAACTATCCCGACCAAACAATCCCGAGCAACTATCCCGTCAGTGGCAAGCATGCGTGCGGTTAGTTAGATCGGTCAACGCAAATCATACTTGAAGTTATGCCTTAACATTACCAAACTGAGCTAAATAATGCAGCTCAGGGCTTCATAACACTCAGAAGACGGTCCTTAATTTTTTGAAGTAGAAGCCAGCCAAAATTGAATTTATCACTGCATCAAACATTGTTTCAGGCACGGACAACTCTCTAGTCACTGTGGACGATGTCACAATCAGAAACGCCGAACTCGGACAGAAAGCTACAGTTGAAATTTCATTTACGCTGAAAAAAACTGCCGGCGACAATCCCATCTTGAAAATATCCTTTACGACACAAGATGGAGAGCAAGTGGACTGCATTCACTTACTTATACCAGCGTGAGTTTCCAACACTGTCAATATTTTCTTGCACAGGTACAAGGAATTGTATACTGCCACACTCCTTTCTCGCGTTTCATGTTGCCGGCCCATTGCACTTGTCGATACTGCCTTGCATCGTGCTAGAATGTCTGGGAGCATTGCAGATTATTTTAGGATCATTGGATAGGCTTGAGCGCGCTAACGTGAACAGCTGAGTTTATTCTCGAAGAAACGTAGCCACCAGCGATAACGCAGGAATGTTCGATGACGCGTGTATAAATGCCGACGCACCTTGCCGCGGATCAGTGGGCCGATATCAGTGCACACTGCAGCGTGCATTGTTTGCTATAATCTGAGTTTCCGTTTCATGGCCGCAAGTTCGGCCACATAAAGAGTTTCGTCTGGCGTACGTCGACTGCTGCCTTCGCGAACGTCACGACCCCGTGACAATATCGTGCCTACGTACGAGCGATAAGCTTGAAAAAAAATATGGACGCGACCCAAATCTTTCACCTAGATACCTTCTAGTAGCGCTCGCACTTCGGCGTTCTTGTGCCCCGGTGTATCACTTTGTGTTTCATGCCCTGACGAAGCGGATCTTAGAAGCCACGTACAAGGGTGCGCGTGGTTGAGATCTGATCCACCAGGTGCAACAACCACTCCAGCTTCTCACAAGAAAAACATCTGCTCTTTCAGTTAAATAACTTGAATGATTTTCAATTAGTATAGTGGCAGGTAACTGGCCCTTATCTTAACCAAAGGTATGCTCCGACATTCTATGCATGCAGTATAACCCTTAACTTGAAACAGAATCGTCCATTTCATAAATATTCTATTTTTTTTAGAACACTTTTTTGATTATTCGGAAAAGCGGAAGTAATGGCTGTACCATTATATATATATATATATATTGTAATGATGAAAAGCAGTTCGCGGGCACGGTCGCACACACGGCTAGACAAAGAGAACGAGGTCAGAATAAGAACAGCCGGCCCGCAGCAAAAAAAAGGGTGCTGGCTCTTGTCTCTCTTCACTACAATATATATATATATATATATATATATATATATATATATATATATATATATATACATGTATATATATATATATACATATATATGCGCAGATAATTTGAAATTGCGCAATGTGTTGAAGTTGCAGAAGTTGAAATGACGATGGAATAACATCGTGCTAAATATTCGAGATATTCACGTCTGTTGCGATGCAGCGGTAACACTTATTGCCAGTTTTTTGACGTAGCTGATAGCACCTGGGTGCACTATCTAACGCTTCTCAAACATGACTCCTCTGATGCTCAGGGAGTTGAAGCTCTGTGGCGGTGACACGGAGATGGAGCAAGAAGTAGCGGCGGACTGGAACAACCAGTGTCCCATCCAAGAAGGCCAACACAATATACGCCTGTCCGTCAACCTTCCCAACATTGCCTTAGCCAAGCAGTGCGTTGGGGTGAGTGTATTCTTTATGTCCACGTCTTTTTTACAGGTGCGGTAGAAACATGACTGGATTTCCCATAATCTAAAGTAAATGTGAGCATGGAATGGTTGCCGGAAAAGCAGGTTCTCTGGAGATGATACAAGCCACAATCTCAGGCGCTACGCTGCGTGGTGGGCCGCGTAAGGGCCGCGTAGAGTTCCTGTATATGCTACCTTTAGGTAGCAGAGTTGCGCATCTGTTTTCCAAACGCCGCTAGCAACCACGCCCTGCGGAGAAGCTGATGCACAGGCTGTGCCCGGAAAACATGGTTGCGCCGCCGAAAGCGGTTGCCGTCCACCTAGAATCTATCAAGTCACCATCGTGTGCTCTGTAGCCCGTTAGCTACGAACTGGTGCTTTTATTTGCTTTAGATGCATGTGCTTAAGCTTCGACAGCAAAGTATTTACGTCGACTCGGCACCGTTTTCGAAAAACATGCTGAAATAATCGATGCTGTAGGCTTAGCGAGTGGCGTTGGGTGCTCCCGGAAGCTCGAAGGACATATATTACGTGTTTGTCAGTTGTTCTTTATCCTCCATAGCTGGCGCCACCTGACGTGGCGGCAGCGGCGGCGCATGTTTTCGGCATTTTCGGCTCTACGATACGCCTTTTCGTTACCGGATAGACTAAAATACGCTTTTCTACTCCCATGGCACAGTCCCGAAAGCAGGTGTTTCTTCGTTCATCACCGGTCGTTGACACGCCAGGCACGTCGACTGGCGATCGGCGACAGGCTTAAAGGGGAACTCCGGCGATTTTTCGATACTCACCGATTTAAATAAAACTTTAAACATAAGTTCTCTTCGGTGCCCTGGTGATATGTGCCAAATTATACAGCCGTAAGTAATTTAGTTTTTCGGAAAACGAGTTTTAAAAATTGGTAACCAATTCCGGAATCATACCTTCAAATGCGGGCCACCCTGTGTACGTGACGTATCTAGGTACTCCTTTCTCGTCCCCCCCCCCAGACGGACGCTTGCTCGCGGCGCGCGCTTTTAAATCCGAATGCATTTCATAGTCAGGATATGTCAGGCATCCGGCGTCGTGCGACGTTGTCCGCGGCGAGAGTGTAGTAGCGGAGAGTGAGTGGAGAGGAGGAGCGCGCTCTGGTGCGTGAGGGCGCTCGCATCGCGGGAGCTCGGAGGAGCTATATATGAAAAAAAATAAAAAAAATTAAAAAATAAATAAAAAATAAAATAAATAAAAAAAATTAAAAAAACAGAAAAAAAAGCAAAAAAAAAAAGCCCCCCACCTACCCGAAGGGAATCGTGAGGAAATGCAAATGCATTTCTCGCGCGCTTCACTCCATTTATATATGGGGGGTTGTGGTTCGAAGAAGGAAAAGGCGCCTAATTTCTACAGCCCGGTCGGGAGCACGGCGCAGCGCCTTTTTTTGTTTTTTTTTTGCTTTTTTTGTGTTTTTTTATTTTTTTTATTTATTTTTTTATATATATAGCTCCACCGAGCTCCCGCGATGCGAACGCCTTCACGCGTGAGAGCACGCTCCTCCTCTCCACTCACTCCTTTTTTTTAAATTTTTTTTTCATATATAGCTCCGCTGAGCTCCCGCGATGCGAGCGCCCTCACGCGTCAGAGCGCGCTCCTCCTCTCCACTCAGACCGGAGAGAAAACACCTGCCGCGGACAACGCCAACGCCGCACAACGCCGGATGCCTGACATAGCCCGACTATGAAATGCATTCGCATTTAAAAAAAAGGCGCTGTGCCGTGCTCCCGAGCGGGCTGCAGAAATTAGGCGCCTTTTCCATCTTCGAACCACAACCACCATATATAAATGGAGTGAAGCGCGCGCGAAATGCATTCGCATTTCCTCACGATTCCCTTCGGGGAGGTGGGGGGCATTTTTTTCTTCGAGGCGACGCTGACGCTAGCACAGGCGACGCTTCCGCGCTCATGTAGCTGCACTCCTCATCGCTGGACTCCTCGCTGGTCAGTTCAGACGAGCTGGCACAGCTTGTTTCCACGTCGAAAGACATCGGCAGTTTGCTTTTCCCGCGAAAGAAGAGGCACGTGAGCAATGTTTACGTGCCGTGGTGGCGTGTAGCGGATTTGGTGACGCCATGACGTCATAGGGTACCCAGCATGTAGCACGAAGCAGCTCCCCGTTTCGGTTTCGGTTTTGACTCGTTTTTCATTGCTTATTTAAAATTATTGACGAGTGTGTCGGCAAAATGAACCGCCCTAGCTGTTGCAGGACTGTTAATACTATTTGAAAACGGCGTTATCTCGGTATGGTCGAAAATGCACCGGAGTTCCCCTTTAAGGAAGTCGCCTGCAAAAACAGAGTGCGGCTTCGCCGCATAGCTATGGTTGCTAGCGAGGCAAGATGGCGGACCTATGCGCAACTCTGCTCCCGTAGGGAGCATATACAGGAACTCCAGGGCCGCGCGCAACGTCGCGCCATCTGTCGGAGTAAGTGGCAAACCGCGTTGCGAAGCCATTGCCTCCGTGCATAAGTCCCGCTGCGTGCATCGGCTGGCATTTTAGTGTAGTAGACTAATGTCGTAGTAGTACATTATAGCTGGCGTTTTTGAGAGCACAGGTGTGAGCGTGGCATTTAAGAAAGCATGTGTACGGTGCTCCGTATGTGCCTCTAGAACGTAGCTATTGCAAATTGCACATAACACTTCAGCATGCTATAAGTTACCGCTTCAGTGAAAGGATGACCGCGCACTGAGAATGAATCTGAAGTGATATTTTTTTGTAAATTGTTTGAGCCACAACTTGTGTATGCAATGCAGTCCAGTAGAAAAGGTTAGCTGCCAGAGACTGCCTTCCTTTCTCGAATGACTCAGGTTCCGGATGTTCCCGTTTTCCTCTCGCGGTGTTGCCTGGATGTGTCGTTAGAGTGCCGTGTAGGGGCGCTGGCATTTGGCTTAATGCCACTTTAAGGTATTCCGTGGTGGCCGTTGCACCAATCCCGATTCCTACATTCCGTAGCGTTCACTAAATTTCATCCTTCTCTAAATGTTTAATGGTGGTGTCTATTTTATTTGCAGGATGGTCAACTTGTCGTCACCTTTGAGGTTGAGGATCAGGGAAGCCTTGTAGATTGCGTGACATTCCCTTTTTCAGTTGGTGTGGGTGGATCAAGTCGTCGGCGTTGAAAACGTGTGGTTACGCTTTAAAACGTTTGTTCTGGCCACATGAAAATGACGCGCTGCCAGAGAGGTAACCACTTAACGAGACTTGCGTTCGCACTATTTACCCAGTGCTTGTACCGTACCCGAAAAATACCGTGTGCGTTCTATTTTTCTCGGCAAACAATTACATAATTCATATTGGAACGTAGTACAAGAAATTTCGGTACTTCAAACTGAAATGAAAATTATCTGCCTTCACGTGTTGCTGCGCCTGAAGCGGACACCTATGAAACCATGTTGTCGGAGACTGCTGGTGATCGTGGTTCAGTGTAAGGACGGATGATTGTTTCTGCAACTCATGAGGGAGCGTAATACAGCACCGCGTTTTTGAAGAGGAGGAATAGTGGGGAAGTACAAAAGAGAACGCAAGGCCGAGATCACCATCACAAATACGAGTACCATCAAAAACTACGACGGAACAGGCTAGACAAACGATTTTTCTTGCATTTTTAAATTACTGCACAATTTTAAAATCACCACGCTCGCCCCAAGAAGATGCTTGGCAAGTGATAAAGCGCGCAGAGAGGAAATTAGGGTGGTGTGGCCACCTTGAAATTCCTGCTCCAAACGCCGTGACGTCATAGATTCTGACGGCGCCTTCTAGGTCCTACGTAGCTCGTAATCAATATAAAAATGTAGTGCATTGCCATCTGAAGGGGACATAGACTTAAGATAGCAAGTTTCAAGGAATTGGGTTGAGCTAATATCGCTAATGCAAAGAATACATTTTGAAATATCTGACGTCAAGCACGAAAATTTCGGCGCGAAATTCAAAAAATGAAACAACTTTGACTTTCTCTTTTATAATCGAACTTATGATAAGGAATCTAACCACATTACAGTTTTGAGAATGCCCTTTCTCAATCTAAATTGATTTCTTGTTTCAGTCTTGTGTCTCTTGAAGCGCGCGTGAGCGCTTGTGCCCGCACAAGCCAATGGCTTGTCCCCAGGGACGAACACTGGAGCTTTCGTGGTGCAGCTCCTAAAAAAGATACACGAAATACGGAGTCATTCTTTGCGCTAATGTTACGGAAGGGGAAGAATCATGTTTGTCTCGCCACGGAGCTGCCAGAGAACAACCGACCCCTAAATGTGGTCCAGTAACAGGTTGTTCACACTGCTCAGTATAAGATAAAATTTCGCACGAAAATGGATCACCTGAGTGGCCACTCTCTGAAGCGTGACTAATTTAGGCGCTAATAAATAAACTCTTTAACGCTGATATATAGACTACGTAGTTTTTTATATATCTTCGCTAGTTCCCGAAAATCATTTGTTCAATAGCGATATATCGCTATTGAACGAATGCTGCTATAGCAGCATTTGTAGCGGAGTACCAAAGCGCCATTTTCAGCGAAGTATTTTGTAACGAAGTACCTTTTGGTACTTCGTCACAAAATACTTCGCTGAAAATGGTGCTGAATGAATGAATGCATGAATGTTTAGCATATGATTGAGTTCATGGCCATAATATGAGTATGTAATCGGGCTCTTAGGTGGTGCAGGTGTCAACGTGCCACAAATGATGCAGTCCCTCGGCTGACCAAGTGCAACAGTGGCAAGGAACATTAACATTCGAAAGACAAAGATTATATCTAATACATTGGCTTGAGAACAATAATTACGACCTACAAGAACGAGAATTAATCGCCGGCACCTAGTCATTACAATCGGCGTGAATGCCCTTTTAATAGCCGAAGCAAACAAAAGGAGCTCTCTTGAGCTGAAGACTTACCGAATAACGTTTACTTGAACACCATACGGCAGCAATTATCAAATCCCGATTGGCAGCGTATAGCCCTCTTCTGAAACCATAGGGTACTTATCTGCGTCAAATGACATGCGAACAACGGCAAGCATTAGAAATGGCCTAGTGCGTGCTGTCGATTCATCACCATTGACAGGTGGGCAGCAATTTGGTTTGGCTGCACTGTCCATATCCAATGGGATGACTGGATGGCGCGCACTGTGCCATTGCTAATGCTTGTTGCTGATCGCGTTGCATTTGACGCTGATAGTACATTTATTGCATGCTACTTGCGCTAACAAATGTGACCGCACGAGGGAGGGTATATAAAAGCTTGCAAGTATTTACAATTCAAAGCACCAAAGTTCTACTTTGTTTATTTTTATGAATGTAGTCAATAGATATTTTTTGGTCAATAGATATCTTATATATCACATTCAGAAACGGTGTCACGACATTCAAACGCCCGATGAGGCCATAGCACTGAAAAGACAGGGACCAAGGAAGACGACAGGATGTGCGCTTCCTGTCGTCTTCCTTGGTCCCTGTCTTTTCAGGTATATGGTTTCATTGAACGTCATAAACCGACTAGCGCAAAAGTATGTTCCCTTGGACATTCAAATGCCATTCTACTGTGCACTTGATGCGCTCCTATAAATTCGCTGTTTCAGCATTCGATGTGAATGCGATGGTATGTTTATGAGCAATAAAAATGGCAACCTCTCGATGCCGTATATTTGTTTATTGTGAAAAAAAAAGTTTAATAACGGACTAGCTTGGCAGGTCACTAGCCTGATAACGTTGCTAGCGGAAAAGGAAGTCGCAACAATAATGTCTAGCTGTACCTCATAGTGGTAATACTCTGCAGCAGATTCGGTCATTGACTTCGTAGCGGAAATTGTTTAGAATCCGTCCATTTCGTGAATATGGGGTGGAAACAAGTAGCTGTAGACAGGGTTATAGGTTTCCTAGAAGTACGCTATTTCAGCGCATAAATGTGAAACTGAATATAGAAAAACTTGCCCAGAGATCCAAAGAGCTACGAACATGATTGCGATCGCCCGCTTCAATTTTTTTAGCTTTTGCCAGCATGACATTTGCGGAATCCGTCCAGCATCCTAAAATCACACACTGCGCTGGGGAGGTCCTTGGTCAGGATTCTGGTTTGTACTGTGTGTGCCTTCTGAAACATTAGTCGCACCCTCAATTGCATCCTGAAGGGCTTTATTGAACTATAATAACCATCTAACATATATGCAAAAGTGGACACTTCCCTTACAAAAATGGGTTTGACTTTTCTGTCACCCACGAGTCACCTACCAGTCACCCTAGTCACCTTCTTGCAGACTCGACCTTTCTGTAGACCTGGTCTGCAGATTTTCTGCAGACGCCGAGCAGACGGCAAGCAGACTTTCCTGATAATGTGCGTCCAGAGTGCGTGCGTGTGGATGTATATAACATACACCTATGTATCTATATATTCTGGACCATGACACATTTGATAACAATGATTAATTGGGTTTCACCTTTCAGTCACCCATCAGTCACCTACCAGTCACCCCCCAAACAGACCTAGTCGGCAGATTTTCTGCAGACGCCGAGCAGACGGCAAGCAGACTTTCCTGATAATGTGCGTCCAGAGTGCGTGCGTGTGGATGTATATAACATATACCTATGTATCTATATATTCTGGACCATGACACATTTGATAACAATGATTAATTGGGTTTCACCTTTCAGTCACCCATCAGTCACCTACCAGTCACCCCCCAAACAGACCTAGTCGGCAGATTTTCTGCAGACGCCGAGCAGACGGCAAGCAGACTTTCCTGATAATGTGCGTCCAGAGTGCGTGCGTGTGGATGTATATAACATATACCTATGTATCTATATATTCTGGACCATGACACATTTGATAACAATGATTAATTGGGTTTCACCTTTCAGTCACCCATCAGTCACCTACCAGTCACCCCCCAAACAGACCTAGTCGGCAGATTTTCTGCAGACGCCGAGCAGACGGCAAGCAGACTTTCCTGATAATGTGCGTCCAGAGTGCGTGCGTGTGGATGTATATAACATATACCTATGTATCTATATATTCTGGACCATGACACATTTGATAACAATGATTAATTGGGTTTCACCTTTCAGTCACCCATCAGTCACCTACCAGTCACCCCCCAAACAGACCTAGTCGGCAGATTTTCTGCAGACGCCGAGCAGACGGCAAGCAGACTTTCCTGATAATGTGCGTCCAGAGTGCGTGCGTGTGGATGTATATAACATATACCTATGTATCTATATATTCTGGACCATGACACATTTGATAACAATGATTAATTGGGTTTCACCTTTCAGTCACCCATCAGTCACCTACCAGTCACCCCCAAACAGACCTAGTCGGCAGATTTTCTGCAGACGCCGAGCAGACGGCAAGCAGACTTTCCTGATAATGTGCGTCCAGAGTGCGTGCGTGTGGATGTATATAACATATACCTATGTATCTATATATTCTGGACCATGACACATTTGATAACAATGATTAATTGGGTTTCACCTTTCAGTCACCCATCAGTCACCTACCAGTCACCCCCCAAACAGACCTAGTCGGCAGATTTTCTGCAGACGCCGAGCAGACGGCAAGCAGACTTTCCTGATAATGTGCGTCCAGAGTGCGTGCGTGTGGATGTATATAACATATACCTATGTATCTATATATTCTGGACCATGACACATTTGATAACAATGATTAATTGGGTTTCACCTTTCAGTCACCCATCAGTCACCTACCAGTCACCCCCCAAACAGACCTAGTCGGCAGATTTTCTGCAGACGCCGAGCAGACGGCAAGCAGACTTTCCTGATAATGTGCGTCCAGAGTGCGTGCGTGTGGATGTATATAACATATACCTATGTATCTATATATTCTGGACCATGACACATTTGATAACAATGATTAATTGGGTTTCACCTTTCAGTCACCCATCAGTCACCCATCAGTCCCCCCACCAGTCACCCCCCATACAGACCTAGTCTGCAGACACCGAGCAGCCTAGCAGACTTGTCTATTAATGTGTGCCCCGTGCGTGTGTGTGTGGATGTATATGCTATATGCGTATATATCTATATATTTTGGACCATGACATAATCGATAATAATGATTAAATGGGTTTCACCTTTCAGTCACCCGCCAGTCACCCACCAGTCACCCCCCATGTAGAACTAGTCTGCAGATTGTCTGCAGAAAGGCTGCAGCTTTTCTGCAGCCGTATGCGACAGCGTGCCAGCTTATAATTAAAAGTCACTAATTAAAATAGCGTTGCACATTTTGCAGGTGTAGATTAAAAGATATGTGTGTTTTATGGCTGCCTCACGTCCACCATAATTTTACACGTATTCTGTGAACGTGTAAATGTAAAATTTTGAAGCATAGGAATTTTCCTACCGGCACTGAATGGCCGGTCAGATAACATGGCTATATATACCGGGTATTCGGTGTTAGGTTGTGAAGCGTGAGTGGTCTATGTGTTCGGTATTTACTTGGCTGTTGTTGGGTGTATGTTGGGGGGCACGTGTTGATGGGTGTATGGGCGGTACTGTACCCTTCGATGCTGCATGTCCCTGGACTGTTTGTGATAATGAAAATGGTCGCTATTATTTTTTGTTCACCCGCGACAAAACGTTGCGGATTTTCTGCAGAAATGCTACAGAATTTCTGTAGATGTTCTGCAGATGTTCCGCAGACATTCTGCAGGCATGCTGCATCCTGCGCTCTGCAGGCTTTCTGCAGAATGGATGTACCAATTGCCTACTCAGGGGGTGACTGGGGGGTGACAGAAAGTTTGTCACTTGTCTTCACACATTCCGCATCACGGGTGACTCAGGGTCTGTAGAATTTCTGCAGACAGGCTACAAGTTTTTTTGTAAGGGTTAAGGAACGTATGTGGAGATCAGATATAAAAATAACATGGTGATTTTAATTTGCTTCGAGATTGTTCAGTCATAACGCAGACGGGAAACAAAGTGAAAAGGTGGAGCTACAATATGGCGTTGATCGACTTCTTTGTTGATCGCAAATTTATCGCTTTCCTTGTCGAGAATTAAGGTAGTTGTGGAGTACTTGTAGGTTTCGGCTTGTTGACATAGGATTTAGTTTAAGTCAACTGTTTCTCTTTTTCTGTTTGAAATTTTTTTTGTAATTATTTTGTATATCACCGAAATAAGGTGATGGGCCTATAGTTCTTTAAGTGTTTTCTGTCTCCTTTCTTGTGTATTAGTATACTGACGTCGACATTTTTTCAGTGAACAACAGTGGGGATGTCGTATCTCCTTGTCTGACTTCTTTGTTGATCGCAATTTTATCGATTTCCTTGCCGAGAATTAAGGTAGCTGTGGAGTATTTGTAGATTTCAGCTAAGGTGTTGACATAGGATTTAGTTTAAGTCAACTGGTTCTCTTTTTCTGTTTGAAATTTTTTTTTGTAATTATTTTGTATATCACCGAAATTAAGGTGATGGGCCTATAGTTCTTTAAGTGTTTTCTGTCTCCTTTCTTGTGCATTAGTAGAACGTCGACATTTTTCCAGCTCACTGGAACCGTTGCCATTTTGAGGCACTGAGTATTAAGTGTAGCTAGATTCTTCCTAATGTATTGTTCTGTTTGTTCATCCTTCGATGTCAGTATTATCGTCTTCTTCTCTTAAAGCTGCGTATTTGTTTTCGGCCGTGATCTTAAGATCTATTTTATTCTTACTACGTCTACGTTGGGCTTTTTTTTTTTTTTTTCGTGGCTAGTCCTCCTCGAGATCTTCTCAAATTAAGCGCTATTTTCGCCTTTACTACCCTGTGGTCACTGCACTTCTCCTGGCGTATGACGTCAACGTCCTAGTTTAGGGCTGTGTTGCCGCACAAAATAATATCTATTGCGTTCTTTGTTTGTCCCTCAGGGCTTTTTTTTTTTTTTTTTTGCATGTCCTCTTATTATTTGTACGCTTTCGGAAAAAGGTGTTCATTATACGGAGGTTATTTGCCTCTGAGAATTCTAATAACATCTCTCCTGTGTTGTTTCTAGAGTGCGCTCACGTTTACATTGATCTAGAGTTACTGTATATGCTACCTTTAGGTAGCAGAGTTGCGCATAGGTCCACCATCTTGCCCGTCGAGGCATCCACGTCAAGCAGGAAAGCCACCCCTTTCGAATGTAGGAGCCGACGCGGCCCGGCGGCTCCATGCGCTTTCTCGCTCGTTCATAACCCGTCGCTGGCGCAATTACATTGGCTTCGTAGTAAGAAAAAAAAAAAAGGAGAACTCGAACGAATAATGACTCCAGATGAAACTGGTGCTATAGCTTGTTCGATGGCAGTCACCATCGGAATTAATATTTTTGTTTTAAATAGCGAACAGGAAAGCTTCGACTTAATTTGTCGAGATTCTCGACAAATTAAGTTGAGCACATCGCTCGATTCACGTAGTTTTTGACGCAGCGCTTCGGTGGCTCGAGCAAACAATTGCTAGAACTATCACTCCGCGTTTTACAAATAACGCAAGCAAACGAGAATTTTCCGCATATTTACGTAGCTGTGGCATGAAGTGAACACTCAGTGCGGTTTCGAATGCAATGCCGCACAGTGCCCGGACTGAATTATACTGTTTTGACAGACCTGTAAGGTGCATATTCACGCATTCACTCGCGCACAATTTTATCGTTCCGTCCCGTTCGATTTCTGTCAACGGCTAGCTAACGACGCAAAAATGACGCAAAAATATTGCCATGAGATTTATAACTACACTATATAGACATATGTTAGTCAGTCGTGACGTGGACGTGCATTATGGAGCGTACTGTAATGCTGTAATAAGTAGTGAGTTGTATGGAACTGCCTACACATTCGACCTGCAGTGACGATTTCTACGGCTGACGGATGTACTACATGTCGTGATCAATATACGAGCTGGAACACCGATTTCATTCTTATTCGACTACTTGCAATGTACTGATATGAATTTGGCGTAAATAATTGCCAGAGCTACCTTTCGCTTGAGCATTTAGCGTCATGAACATTTTTGCTCACGCCAACTACGTTTAGCCGCTATGACACTTGAAATGTAATTTCAGTGTTTCAGTTCGCACTGCTCACGACAACACAAGCTGACCAACATCATTCAACAATTTTACTTCGAGTGTAGCTTTTTTCTAGCACGTGTTTCAAAAGGGAGAGTTTATTTTGAACTTGGAAAATTTACAAGCGGGTGAGAGCAGAACACGGTCGTTGACAACTAGGACCAACATACCTAGCTTAGTTACAGGTTTGGCACTTCCTTTTTTGTCACGGTCACCATGAAATGGGCTATGCAATGAGACATGCAATGGAGAAGAAAGCCTATCCGTTTTCTTGTCGATTCATGCAGTAGGGAGCGCAGCATCCTGTGATCATCGCAACTTCGCAGCACTGAGTCACGGCGCTACGCCGCACGGGCACAACTAACACTGACGTTCACTAATAACGGACAACGCAAGACACAACCACAATACCAACGAAAAACATTCCGCACTCAGCCGGATCGTCTCGCCGGAGTGCTTGGGCAGCGATCGGTGGTAGAGCAGAGCAGCGGCGGTGGCGCGGCGGTCGCCAGCACCTGCGCGGCCGTGAAGTTGGCTTTCCCTCAAAAGGATGCTTTTTGCGCACGTGAGCGTGCTTGGGGAATGGGGGGCGCGAGCGGCGAGTTCTATCAGAGGCGCAACTCTGCTACCTAAAGGTAGCATATACAGTAACTCTACATTGATCTTAATGGGCGCTACGTGCGCCGGACGGAATGAAACAGCGTGGGTGCGGCGTGACACACGCACCGCATGCTTCTCGGTTATTAATATTTGTCTAACACAGGATGAAGGAAAGAAGTAGAAATCCGAGGGCTCGATTTTGTTTGTTAGACACAAATTAATGAGAACAGACATTGTCTGTTAGTTCTCATAATCACTGTCTAACACAGGACATATATCGCAGGACGACCCGTGACACAGTCCTCACTTCGCGGTACAAATTGTAACCCCTTCAAAAAGACTAATTTTCTGCGGGTGGAGGTCAGGGGTCAATGGCGAGGAAACGACAACTTTTCGAATTTGTGTGCCAACTGGGCGCCATATTTGCGAGCACGCCGTCTAACGTGCAAATTCGGCGATATGTCCATCATGGGCGATGACTACGCGAACTGGCGCTTCATCCCTGTGAAGGTTGAGTCCCGGCTAGAGCTCGTGTTCGCCGGCTATTCATTTGCTTAAACTGCTTTGTTTAGCATCGTGGTCGCCAGTGACCGATGCATTGTTGCCTGAACCGTTCAGTGGCACGCATTTTGCACGTGCGACAGAACGAGGCACGGTCTCCGTGTCTATGGACGCTGGTGCTTCGTCATCCTTCCAGCTGAAGCAAGCGTACCAGGTAGATCATGGCGAAGTTTTCATAACCGATGAGTCGAGTGGCCTTGGAACTGCCTACCACTCTTGTTTATTAAAGACGATAGTCTTTCTTGGGATACCTTGCCGTTGTCAGAAGGGAGGGGGAGTTGGCATCCCGAGGGCGCCTCGTCCCAGAGCTTACATACTCATCGACCCCTCATCATCCAACACGTTTGCCCCGGCAAGGTTCCCGCCCCGGGTCACAGGGCGGGAGTTTTTTGTTTTGGGCAGACGGTCCTACCCGGACAAGGGTGCCGCGCTCACACGGCGCAAAGCGCCGAGAAAACGCGACAAGTCTCGTGGCCCCACGCCAACGAGACGGCCGGTGCCTTCCCCAGGCAAGGGGGCTGCTCTTTTCCACAACAACCGAAGTCGCTGCGAATGGAGCTGCAGCCGATCCGAACCACCTGGCAGTTTCAGGCTGCCAAGGCTCCCGTCCGATGTGGACGAGTACGCTACCGTCCGGCGCGACGACGAAGGTCGGCGCGCACGAGACAGTCGTAGCAAAGTCGTGCCTGCTGTTTCCGTTCCAGCGAGAGGCGTGGATCGCGAGCGCAAGAGTGTTGCGCAAGCAAACAATCATCGCGCCAGCGCGCGAGGCGCGGCGAACATGCGAGCCGTTAAAAAGAGAAGCGGACGAAAAAAAGCTCCATCTGAGAAGGAACGAAAAGTAGTAGGTCCTCTCGCTCGGAGCAACACCACCCAGACTTTTGCTCGGAGGCGAGCGAGGGGGGGAGGGGAGGGAGGAAGGAGCGCGCGCCGAAGCGGGCTCGTGACGTGCAAGGGTGGCGGAGGGAGAGGACCACAGTGGCGGGGACCACTGCGGGGAGGAAGAAGGAGCTCTGGCGCGCGCGCCGGCGAAACCAAGTTTCGCCCGACGTAAACAAATCATGCAAAGGAAAAAGGACGACTCCCAGAGTCGTGTTGCTCGTAGGCAAGCCATTAGAATTTAATGGTTAGTGTCCCTCCTGTCTGACTAAAGATCACTGCCGGCCGATGCCAGTTTTCGAGAAACTCCTTATGGCCTAGGCGGTACCGCTCGCGGAAGAGATGGAACCAGACCTCCTTCCGTACTTTTGCAAGTACTTCTTGAAGGCCCGCGACCTTCCCACCGTAAACGGCCGCACAGCGCGCCAACCACACTTGGTATAGGCACTCGACGAGAAGGAGCACGAACTGGTTAACCGCGTGAGAAGGCAAAGGATTGAGATATCTTACTGTGGGATACGGAATTCCCGGGAGTTTAAACAAGTCAGCTATTCTTTGGAGCAGGGCTTTTGGAATGGCGCACTGCCAGAAGATATGAACCGGGTCCTCTCGACTTTGACAGACTGGACAAAACCCCCCTTTGGGTGGTGGTTGTGAAGGGTCTGTACATGATAGGCAGACACCCTCTTGCCAGGCGATACATGAAAGTAGCGCGTCTGGCGTCGAGAAAGCTGGCAGTTATGAGCTTCCAGCTCGGCTTATGCCGGGACAGGTCAAACATCTTGTAGTGCTCGGAAAGTGCCGGGGTTAGTGTGTCAACTAAATCTTGAAGTTGCACCTCGACTATCTCGATGTCGGGATTGACGCTCCTAATTTCTGCTAAGTTTTTAGCTGCCTCCGCGTAGAAGGGGGGACGGAGTTCCCGCGCGGGGCACGCAATGAGAAAGAGGCGCGCCCCCCGAGAACTGCCGTAAGCGCGTGCTAAGAAAAAATGACGCGAAGCTTCGAGTGAGTGTCATGTCCGAGTCTAACGCTACGTGGGTCCATCTAACGTGCAGCGCGCGGGCCATGATGCCCAGGTCGGGAATTCCGAGGCTTCCCTTATCCCTGGGCAGCTTGAGGACCAGGCGCGACACGTTGATACAGGAGCCGCTCCACAGAAAACGGAAGAGAAGCTGTTCCAAACGTTTTTGGGTATGCTTCGCGACCGGCATAACACTAGCCACATAAGTTAGGAACGAAAAGAGTAACGATCGGATGATTGTTACTCTCGCAGTCAGCGGACATGAGAGCGCTCCGAGCTCCTGAATTCTGGCTTCAAGCTTGTTTTGAGCTATCTGCCAGTTTTCAGCAGTCAGGCCTCCCGGTTCGAAGTGGAAACCTAAGATGCGCAACCGAGCCTTCACGGGTAAGCCGTGTACTGGTTGCGCGCTACTTGGAACTGAATTTAAGTACATAACTGCACTCTTCGACCGGTTAATTCTCGCGCCGCTTGCCTTGCAGTAACTGTCCATCACGTCCAACACGTGGCAGACGTCTGCCTCGCCCGCTACGGTAATGGACAAGTCGTCTGCATAAGCAAACAGCGCCACCGAAGGGGCGCCCGGTGGAAGGGGAAACTTGCCAAGCCTACTGTCACAGGAAAGTTTCTGCAGAAGCGGCTCGAACGCGAGCACGTAGAGCGCAGGAGAGAGCGGGTCCCCCCTGCCTAACTCCGCGGCGCACGTCAAAGCATTCTGAGACACGATCCTGTATGATGACAGACGAAGTTGGGCGAGAATATAACGCGCGAATCATGCTTACGAATTTATCGCTAAATCCTGCCTCATTTAAAACTTGGAAAATATATTTATGGCTAATAATGTCGAACGCCTTTTCCTGATCGAATGAACACAGAATGGCCGGAATGTTCCGTCCATTCACCCACTCGATCAGGTCCCTGATCGCGAAACCGTGGAGTTGGCAGGATCGTCCTGTAACACAACATGCCTGGTACGGTCGCAAAACAGTACTGAGTACTGGAGTGAGCCTTACGGACAGGCATTTGGTTATGAGCTTGTAGTCGCAGTTCAGTAGTGTGATGGGGCGCCAGGCTCGCAGGTCGGTGCGTCTCGACTCGTCCTTGCACAGGAGAGTGATCAGCCCCTTCCTTTGAGTTGCTGACAGAGTCTCCTCACTGAGCAGTCTGTTCACCAGAGCGGTGAAAGACTGCCCCAAAACTTTCCAAAATTTGACATAAAATTCCACGGTCAAGCCGTCGGAACCTGGACTGCGATTACGCTTCATAGAGTTTAAAGCTGCCATGCGCTCTTCCTCCACGATGGGGGAGTCACAGAGCTCGAATTCCTCTGAATTTTTAACGAACGGAAAAGCGGAAGAGGAGGGAGCTGGCTCGGCGTAAAGGTTCTGATAGAACTGCTTTGCCAGCTCAAGTACCCCGTCCGGCGTTTCCACTAAGTTTCCTGTTTCTAGATCAACGAGCGAGTTTAAAGGCGTGTGCGTTCTTGCTAAGTGCCGACGTAGAATAGTTCGACTACACCACGCCTCCATTTCCCACTTCTCAGCGCGCGCGACGGCCTTGAGGCCATCCCAGCGTCGCTGGAGAAGTACCCTAAGCTCTTTACGAAGCGAAGTTAGTGCCCCCCGCGATGCCAGGGCCACAGGACTCCGGCCTAGAGAGCAAGAGGATCGCGTCAGAGACGATTTTTATCTCGGCGCGCTCCTCTCGCGCTCGGCGCTTGCCCCACGACCTGAAGCACTCGGCGGCACCAGCCTTCACCTCGTCCCACTTATCCCCGTCTAATTCTTTATTTTCGTGTATAGAACGGTGGATTGTGCGCGCGACGTCGACGATTATTTCTTGGTCTTTTAAGAGGCGCGCGTTTAGACGCCACGGCCGTTTGTTACGCGCCGCAAGGTTAGAGCCCGCGAACCTTAAAATAAGGAGGCAATGGTCACTTAAAGCCGATGAAACTAACCAGGATGAATGCATACTGGGCGCTAGTGACGGCGAGACATAAAAACGGTCGATCCTGCTTCTTGCGCTCCTCCCAGTCCAAGTCATGCCTGACTGGCCCGGGCGAAGGGTGCGCCAGGCGTCGACCAGTCCAAGCTCGTCAACAAGCTCTCCCAGTACTCTCTCGCCACGCCTGTCCCTCCATTTGGGATTACTGCCGCGATATGACTGACGATCTTTAAAATCTAGCACGCAATTGAAATCCCCCCACCAGTACAACCCGAGAGGGGCCGACTAGGTGGTTATCCAATGCGGCAAAAAAATTCTTTCTGAGGAGTACACGCATTTGGCGCGTAAATATTAACGATTCGAATGCCAGAATCAAGATCAATCCACAGGACTCGCCCCTCAGAATCCCTGAAGTAGCGCAACACGGAACCGGTGAATCGCGGCATCAAAATGATCGCGACCCCACGTGAACCGCTAGTGCCGAAACTCCAGTAGGATCTGGTGCGAAAAGTCGCGTCTAAAGTCCTGATCTGACTTAGCCTACGCACGAAAGTTTCCTGAAGGACAAGGATATCTATCTTTTTCGCGCGAGCTAATTCGATAACCTCGTTCTGTTTTGCGGCGCGAGTAAGACCTCGACAGTTGAAAGAAGCGATTGTGAGTGAAAGAGAAGCCATGATGATAGAAAGAAAAGTATAAACGCGCGAGAGAAAAAGGCGCGATTATGGGAAAACTGAACTAGGAGAAAAGAGACTAGAAAAAGAAAGGCTGTGAGAGACTAGTATTATTTAATAATACTAGTCGAAGAAGGGAGACTGTCGCGACCTAAGCTACAGGTTCTCCTACGAGAGGAGAGCCCGGTGTTGAAGGGTACGATGTGTTCGAAAGCTCGGAGCAATCGCACCCTTCACCACCACAGAAAGAGCATGACACAAGGCCCTGCTCCATCTCTGGTTCCTCTACGACGGTGGCCGAGGAATCCTCGTCATCCGCCGTCACCGCATGGCGCTTATACTCGGGCGAGCCGCCCTCCGGACTGCTGGACCGCGGCCCGGGACTTGAGTCCTCTGCAGCTGCCTCTTTCCTTGCAGCTGCCGCTTGCCTTGCACGGCTTCCACCGCGTTTGCGGCGCCGCGCTTGGTGGCCTCCCTCCTTGGCGGGGGGAGAGGTGGGCAGCGCAGCCTTTTCAGGCTGGCTGCGCGAGGGAGAGGAGGCCACGCTGGGCATGGCCTCCTCGGAGGCAGAGGGAAGGGTCTCAGCTAACTCCGACCCTTTCTCTCCTCCTTCCTGCACCTCGGCTAGGGTGGCTAGAGACCCTACCTCGGCATCGCTTGGTGCTTGCAGGGAATTGTCGGCGCCTGCCGCCGGCTTCGGAGAATCGGTGGGAGGAGCCTCAGCTTGTTCCGACTCCTTGTCACCGTTCTCCTGCACCACGGAGGGTGCGGGCTGTTGTTTTCCCTGCTCTGTGGCTTTGGCCGCGTCCGCGATCGTCGGGAACCCATCTAACCGTGTACTCGCCGTGCCGCTCGTCGTCGCCTGTGGTGCGGAAGCCCCCCAGGCGCGCGACGAGTACTTCTGCTTGCACAGAAGTACGGCGTGGTCCCCCCCCCCCCACAGCGCTTGCACGGTGCTTTGCAGCGCATATGCCCAAACTCATTGCACCGCTCGCACTGCAGAGTCTCACACTGCCTCCGAATGTGTCCCGGAAGGAGACACCTTCGGCACAGTCGCACAACGCCTTCGTACTCGCATTGGACGGTCTTGCCATCAACCTTAAAAAGGTTGGGAACTGGCTTACTCATCAGCATGCGAGCACGCCGGTTTCCTGAGGATATCCCCCTTGAAGCCAGGGACATTGTCAACTGTCATGTCCTGCACTTTTCCGTACGTCTCAAGTCCTCGCCAGAGGACGTGGTCGTTGGAATCGGCAGGATAACCCAAAACTCGGACAACAGTTGTCCGAAGCCCGCAAAATTCAAACTGAATTTCGCTGTCCTTGATACTAAGCTTGGCGGAATCAGCTAAGAAGCGATCTACCGCTACCTTGGTTCTTAAACGGAGAAATTTTGGTCTGTTTCTCTGTTTATCGGCACGTCGCACGATTCAGTTAGCTGGCCAAAGTTTAACCCCCTGCCTTACGACCTCCAATCTTGACCGAAGGGCATGTGTTCATAGGGTGAGCGTGGGCAATTAAAAATCAAATATTACGCATACCTGAGGCACAACATCAATACCTTAGTACTATTCACAGTGTTCCTTTAAAACAAAATCTATAGATACGTAATTATAAAGATCCTAGTGTTTATTACGTGGCGCTGAAAATGCGCCGCTGTGTACAAAACAAGTCTCCGCCCAGTGATTTAACTTCTACGCTGTGGTGCTGCCACCTGGCAGCAGCATAGTTCAACACAAGCCGATGTTCCCCGGTAGCGCTGTAGATGGCGTCCTCTTCTGCTTTATCAATGCCAGCCAGATGCGGCTGATTCATCGTATTAGAGCGCTGTCTCAGGCAAGGCAAAACATATATGGCCGCTTGATGAAATACGACCCACTCTACAAGACATGATCAGAGAACGCAGAGAAAAGACCGACGACCAAATTTCAGCGGAGAAACGCCGGCGTCCGTCTAAGCGTGCCCGGAAAACGTCCGAAAAACGAGCCCAGCGGCTAGCCCAGCTATTAAATTGTGGTACTCATGCCGCTCATGCAGTGCAGTCGGCACAAGACTATCGTCTTTCGACGACATTTGCAGCGAAGCACGCAGATACGCGGCCAATTTTTGGGGTGCTGATACCCGTGTCACCCGGGCGTTTGGAAGGCCATTGAACCTAGGGTCTATTGACTCAACTGTCAAGCACGAGCTGCCACACGGGCGATTTCGAAGGCCATCGACTCAATAGTCTATCGAGTCAACGGAGCACCCCAAACCTCCGTTTAAGCTTCGATGGCTATTGGGCGACGGAAGCGGAAACAGCACGAACGTGCCACCGTTGACAAGCGGTACCAACGTGGCCACAGTTTCGGAGCTCAACAACTTAAAAACCAAACACGCATTCAAAATTGAGTATAAACAATTTATTTAATTTTATTTAAGTGTTAAACAGAAATAACAGACGCATCGGTGCTTTTAAGTGTATTTATATTATTTCACTTACGGTAACATGAAAACGAAATTGAAGCTTTGCAGCGCCACACAATTTTTGCGAGGAACACCTCACTTACTCAACGGCCGTCGAAAACTGCCGTCTAGCAGCGCGACAATTCTATCGAGTCGATGGAGCTGCGGCGTTTCGACGGCCGTCGACTCCACGGCCTTTCAAAAGTGCCCGTGGGACACAGGTATAAACAAATAAAGTCTACGCATTATCCATCACGTCACTTCCACCGTTGTCGCCCAGTCCCGCCATCTCTGGGTACCTACCGCAGTTCACGTACTGCAGCGCGGAGTGTTGTGGGCTCGTCATCTGTTGCTGTGCGCGACGTTGAAAATGAAGCAGTGCTGTTTTTTTGTTGTCGTACTTCGACGAGCTCATCGGATCAGGAAGACTTCGATTGTTCACTCGATACGATACTAAAAGATCAAGATGTGTGACACGTCGACCCATGCCGGATTTCCATCAGCAGAGATGTCACCGCGGACTCCGGCTGCCCGCCACGACCTATACGTGTGAACATTACCTGGCTTTCACTACAAATTAAAGGTACCAAGAGCAAGCGAAAGCCCAAGATCTCCGGAGGCGATATTTTACGAGTGGATAAGCAAAGATAATGCGCTCCCATTGAAAACGAGTCATTGTGCAGAACTAAGCAAGTTTGCAGGATATATATGTACTGATGCGGCCCACGCCACCAAACTAGTTCATGCAGCGTGACTCCCCAAGTGTTTTAAACAGTGATGATGCTCTTTGATCGACATTCGTGGAAACAGCCGGGGGGGGGGAAAATAGTGCTAGTCATAGGTCAGCAAACTCTCATGAGTCGACTCACTCAGACTCAGATCGAGCCGTGAGTCTTAGTCTGAGTGAGTCCGGGTGAGCAATATTTTGGTGAGTTTGAGTCCGAGTGAGTCCGGTTGAGGAAAAGTTTGGTGAATCTGTGTCCGAGTGTCTCAAGAGCAAAACATATTTCATGAGTGAGTCTGAGTGAGCTCCACATGTTTTGCCGACATATGGAGGCTTCGTGTGGTGCGTACCGGTAATGCCTGTCACTTTTTCTGCCTCGTATGTTTTTGCCACTTTTGTTTACCTTGTATTTTACTTCCGTTGTTGAGCGCTAATTGACAGTGGAGCCCCTGAAAATGATAGGAGACTGTTTTAGGGAATCAATCAACGGTTAAAAAGAACGAAGACTTTACCTGACCCCCATTTCGAACCGACCGGAATGTTGACCTCCCGGGAACTTATTTGCGCAATACTTCAACCCGCCAGTGAATAAAATTTGTTTCACATCCGTCTTCACAGTTTGTTTCAATGCAATACCCAAACCCCCGCGATTGTCGTCACGATTTCAACCTCCTCCCTTATACACTGAATGTGCACGCAGTGGTCGCGGCAAAGTTTGTAGATAGAGTAATCACGGTAAGCTATATATGCAAGTAAGTGCTTGGATATAGCACTTACCTGTAGTGAAGTTACGTGTGAAGACGCGAATATTATTGAGGTTCTTCAAGTCATTTCTGTTAATCCGCGCCAACCAAACACGCCGGTGCTTTTCGGGAAGTCTCAATGTGCGTTCACAATATCAGGTAATAACTTCCGGCAAAAGAACAATCCCACGCCCTGCTCCCTGTTCGTGGACTGCAAAACCGACTTGCTTCACCAGCAGCTGATAATTGCTCAAACGTGCATCGTGAGCAAAACTGAGCGGGAGGAACAACGCGGCCTCCACCCCACGCTAAAATTAGCGCCGCAGAAAATTTTGAGGCTGGTCGGTCATTTTGCCTAAGCGTGGCGCAATTTCAACTATTTTCCCGGTGTTGGCTCAGCTTGGCACTAAAATAAAGAATTGCCTCAAATACCTCTGTATCTCGTCCTAAATGGCGCGTTTTTGATGTTTACAGAGCTTCACGAAGAGCAAGTTTTGGGAAATAAATGTAGTACAAGTCACCACTCGGGTGGTGGCTGGACCCCCACGCTTCCAGATCTCATGGACAAAAGCTCGCAGAAATACCTTGCTCTCATGACTCTACCAAGGCGCAGTAGTTATATTGGCTCGCATACGTTAACAGCAATCTGCCGTTGGCGTCGTGTTGTTGAACCATTGCTCTGGAAGTTCATTTGGCAGCAGTGCCAGGCGAAGCGATATCACCATTTGCATCACTCATGGTTCGCAAAGCCGCGACTGTATTCTGCCTTTCAAAAAAAAAAAAACTGCAGTGGGGGGAGGTGCACGGCGCGCATAGTGCGTACAGTGAGCCTGAAAAACAAACATGCAAAATAGATCTAATGAACTTAATGAAGTTGCTTGCCAAATCACTGCGTGCATGTGTGTACTGTCAACTAAAGCCAAATGCCAGGAGCATGGCAACAATTAGGGATCAGACGACATTGGGGCTTCTCCACGAGAGCGAGGTGTGCTGAAACAACAGTTCCGACGGACAACCACGCACAGTAATCAGCAGATTGTTCTACGAATAGAGAGCTCTACATATGAGGAAATCTAAATATCCGGGCAAGTGCGGTAAAAATACTAATCGCTATGTAAAAGTTTGGTACCGCCAAGTGTAGCTACAACTGCATTACGCCAGCTCATTCGAAACAACTCGGGCACGGGCAAACATATTTACTTATGACGAAGCTTCCCACGTTTGGATTGTGCAGAGACTAATCAGCCGAAGACGACGCCACGAAGTTCACAAAGTTACATCTAAGCATGCATACTACAAACAGGCGATTTCAAATATGGCTTTAGTTAAATGAGATATACTTTGCACAGTTGAAGATAAGTTCTGCACATAAAAGCCTACGTGTGAAAAAAAATTATGAGAACATGTCAATATGGTTACGCTGTCGTATTGGCTCTTCACGTCGCCCTGTGCAAGTCATTCACGTTGATCTATGAAGAGATGCCTGCCGCCGATCGAGCTGACGCGAGAGAGTTGTAGAAGCCGTAAAAGCACCTCCCTAAATCACCGGCCAGAGAGGCCAACAAAGGCCAGTTCGTCGCATCGGGGCCAGTCATCTGTTGAATGTGGATGGCCACAAAGGGTGAACCATTCCACACGTAAATGCATATCGGTATGAACTTTGAAGGCGAACGGGCTCCTTGCGTGGTCATGATGGTCGAACACCACGCATGTTCTGGTTCGGAGACCCACTCAACAGCACTTCTATCGACCGACCGCACCTTGCGCGCCAGCTCGAGTCCAATTTGGGGCGCGTCCAACACCGACGAAATTCTGTGAACGCTGTAGATGGCCCACGCGGTATGTAGGCTTCGTGGTAACAGCCACGAGTACAATGCGGCCATGCATCCCAGGCGCTCGCGCTCACCATCGATGGCCTTGAGGCTTCGGTAGATGAGGTCATCCTGCAATTCTAGAATCGATGGATTCAGAAACGGAAAAAATTGGATGTCCATTACTTCTGCATCTTCGGGTGAGAGGTCGTCGCTGATTGTGCAAAGGCGGCGAATATCCACGTCTGCCATCGCGGAGAGCGGCGATGTAGGTCCGGGAAGTGAACGTCGGGCGCGGTGACTTCTTGCCGTGTGACAAGTCGGTGGTCTTCGTCTTGTCGACGGTCAGAAAACAAAATTCTTCGTGGCAAGAGAGTGCGCAGCGCAAGTCAAAGTGGCAGACGTGCCAAAACGAAGTGGACAGGTTGACGCTGCGCCATGCTCCCTATTGGGCTGCAGAAATTACGCTTCTCTTTCTTCTTCTAACCACCAACAAGTGGACAGGACTCCAATGTCACGCTGAATTCAGAACCACGTGCAAAATCTGCTAAATGCCTTTGCTGCAAGTTTTTTTTTTCTTGCAGAAAGTAGTCTCGTTCACCGACTGGTTTTGTCGCTCGTTCTCCTCTTGCCACTCCCAGTTCGAGTGCGTCCCCCCGAACGACAGGTTCCTGGTTTATCATGCGTAGAGTGAGGCTTCCAACGAGGTGTGAAAATCCCATAATAACATTTGAAAAGCATTTGGGGTCTTCACGTACATTTACTGCAGCTGGGAGCAAAAATAACAAGAGTGGAGTTTTCGAGATTTGACTGTACGCTTGTACACACAGCCTAGCCAGCAGAAGCAGCAAAATGGGGCCCCCGGAGAACATTTTAGTGGAGATTCTTTTCTTTTCTTTTTTGAGAGCCTGGGGTAGAAAGGTGCACAGAATGGAGTTACTTGAGCTCGTCCATGTGCTTGGCGAACGCCTCCTTTTCTTAGTATGTTTGGAGGGCGATGACAGTGACACTGTGATGTGCCCTCCGGTTAGTGACGGCTGCTTATGGTGGCAGACTTATGATCACTGCCGTGTTCTGCGTAAACATATTCACACCTTGCAAAATCAGTGCTGCGCATGCGCAAGCAGTTGTGACGCGCAAAGCCTCGACAATAGATCAGGAGTCAAAGTATTTTTCTTTTTCGTACAACTCACACCCCTGGGCGTCGCCGGGGGGGGGGGGGGGCGACAAAAGGGGCACTTGCTCCCCCCTCAAGCCAAACCAGCACTTGCCACACCCAAGCTACACCAGCGCCCCCTCCCTTTTCCCGCCACGATGTAATATGGCGAGGCAAAATCCTGCCGACGCCCGTCCTCACACCTGCATTTCTTTTCTTTCGTTTTTCCATTCTCCGTGTACTCCGCAAAGCTTACAGTGAGGTCTGACATTCCTGAAGTAGTTCTTGAAAAGTCTTTCTGGTGCTGGCTCAGCCCCGCTCGAAGGTGGGGAGCTTTTCGTGTGTAAAATGTTCGTGGAAGAAAGCCAACTGATAGATATTCGAAAAGTGTCGTTCGTGAGGCAACTTTCTTGACTGCTGATCTCGAGGTATCGAAGCACCACGTGTTAGGTTTAGAGGGGTAAGTGCAGGTTTTATGTCCCGGCGTGGACCACTTAGCTTTTACCTTTTGTGATGAGTGAGTTGACAGCAGAAAGCCCGCGTTGCTCCTAAGGTTGCATCTTGCGGAAAACGCTGGCACGTGATGAGTTCGGATTCAGTCGGCAGGTGCAGTTGTTAGAACCCCCTTTACTTGTAGTACTCTGAGGGGCAACTTCGTGCCAAGGGACGAGCACGTGCATTGTTGGGATAGCCATTCATCTTTGGAGTACTCTGAAGTGAATTTCGTGCCAAGCGACCAGCTGAATTGCGACTGTCCAAAACGGCGGAGACGTGATTAACACTGTTTCGGCAACACAGAGTACAAGTCCCGTCGGTGACAAAAGACCTGCTCCTACAGGCTTTGTATCCTTACCACTTCCTCGCTGGCTAAGATATGCCAGCGATTTGAACATTTCAGTGTCTACCCCCCTCCGCCCCGCCCCCCCCCCCCCCCCCCCCGTCGTGCAGATAGGTGCAGAAGCATTGTTAAGCTGCCACTCCCCTTTTTGATAGATAATATATGTCCGAAAAGTGTGCTACCTTGAGTTATTCATTCGTTTTGAAAAGGCTATGTTTTCACCAGTATCCCACGTACGCACCTGAAAGATACATAGAAGAACCACAGACCATGGCCGCCGAGATGGGTCCCTATCAATACGGCGAAAATGAAGTGGCCGAATCATGGAAAGGCCGAATGTCAGTACGCCTAAAAATTGAAACGCCGAAAAATCGGTGTGCCTAGAAATCAGTATGGTGGAAAGACGTAGCGCAGAAAACCACGTGAAGTTGCATTGATTCGGAGGGAAATGGATGAAGACGCGGCATGATGAGCTCCCAGAAAGGAAAAACAATACTTAGCTGCAAATACGGTTATGTTTACATGTTTGACAAGAAAGTAATAATAATAACAGTGCTTTTACGTGCCAAAAGCACGAGGTGATTATGTGGCGCGCCGTAGTTGAGTGCTCCGGAAAATTCGACCATCAGGTGTTCTTTAAAGTCCACTGACATCGCACAGTACACGGGCATCTAGTATTTGGGCTCCATCGAAATGCGACCGCCGCGGCCGGGATCGAACACGGGACCTTTGGGATCAGAAGCCGAGCAGCGTAAACACTATATACACCACCACGGCGGACTGACAAGAGACTGACAGCCGGAATTAAAGACGGCACGCGTTTTGTGATTTGCTTGCTCGAAGTTTTTCGGTATATCGCGAATTCGCGACACCCGGCAAGATATATATATATATATATCAACTGAATTTGCAGAAGTGCCACTTCGCCGCTCGAAAGCTTACGATCCTAGGCCACGTGGTTTCGAAGGACGGCATTCTCCCTGACCCAGCCAAACTTACAGCCGTTTCAGCTTTTCCCAAACCGACTACCATGAAACAGCTCCGAAGCTTCATTGGTCTTTGTTCCTATTTCGGGCGCTTCGTTCGCAATTTCGCGACCATCATCGCTCCTTTGACCAAGCTCCTCGCCGGCTCTAGTGATCTTTCGGCATGGTCTCCCCCTTGTGACGATGCTTTCAACGAACTGCGCCGCCTCCTTACGTCGCCGCCTATTCTGCGACACTCTGCACCCACAGAGATCCACACAGACGCTAGCGGTGTCGGGCTGGGCGCTATTCTTGCGCAGCCGAAAACAGCTTCCAAGAGTACGTCGTTGCCTACGCAAGCCGAACTCTTAGTAAATGCGTAAGCAACTATTCTGTCACCGAAAAGGAGTGCCTCGCCATTATTTGGGCGATAGAGAAATATCGGCCTTACGTGTATGGACGCCCTTTTGACATCGTGACTGACCACCACGCCCTTTGCTGGTTGTCGTCACTAAAGGATCCAAGTGGTCGCCTCGCCCGATGGGCGTTACGCCTACAAGATAAAATAGGGGTGTTGTACGTCAAGAAAGGGTCAGACGTTGCTTTGCGAAAGGCTCTTTATCAGGCAGGTCTGGCTACTGGCGAGTGCGTGCACGAGCGACAACCACGGCCACCGATCGTCGTCGTCGTCTTCCGTAACAGCGGAGCGTCTGTCATTAACATTCAGTACAATATATATATATATATATATATATATATATATATATATATATATATATATATATATATATATATATATATATATATATATATATATATATATATATATATATATATATATATATATATATACGCCTCTAAACAACTGTTTATTGGTGACGTTTCGATCGGAGACCGATCTTCATCAAGACAAAATTTACCAGGCGCCGATGCGCTTTTATATCATCGCCGTGCCGAGAGAAAGAAAGGGGAGAAAAAAAAAAGAGAGAGAGAGAAGAAGCGTACATACTGATAAGTGGTCACACGACCACGTGCGCGTACTGCTACATACGCATAGCACCTGTACTTTGAAAAAAAATAATAATAATAATAAATAAATAAAAAAAATTAAAATAATAAAAATAAAAAATAAACGAGTGGTCAAAAAAGAGAGAGAGTGGTCACACGACCAGGTGCGCGTATTTCCACATACTTAGACATAAAAACGTGTTTTCTAAAAAAAAATAATAATAAAAAAAAAAGAAAGAAAAAATATAAAAGAGAAGAAACAAAAAACGAAAAAACCAAGTGGACATGTTAAGTACATTCCTGTTGTACCCCCGGCACATACCAAGATATACGAAGAAAACATGTTTCAAGAAAAAAGTGAACAAACCCAAAAATATGTAGACATACATCGATGGTCCAGGTGGGCACGTTAAGCACATTCCAGTGGTAATTAATTTAATTAATATGTGGGGTTTTACGTCCCAAAACCACCATATGATTATGAGAGACGCCGTAGTGGAGAGCTCCGGAAATTTTGACCATCTGGTGTTCTTTAACGTGCACTGACATCGCACAGTACACGGGCCTCTACCATTTCGCCTCCATCGAAATGCGACCGCCGCGGCCGGGATCGAACCCGCGACCTTCGGGTCAGCAGCCGAGCACCCTAGCCACTGATCCACCGAGGCGGACCCACATTCCAGTGGTACATTGTGAAGGTTCACTACGAGGCTCATCTCTTCCCGGAGCTTGAACACAACAACACAGTACATTCCTTTCGTCCATTGTCACGTCCCACCTATTCTCCGCCGCCCCTCCTTAGCTGCTCCTGAAGCCCAGTGAGGGGGGCTTCAGGAGCAGCTAAGGCTCCTGAAGCTTCGTCTGACGAAGGCAGGCCCTCCTGCCGAAACGTTAGTAAAATTTGCGTTTCGTACGGTTGTCGTCCTCTTTTTTCGACTATATATATATATATATATATATATATATATATATATATATATATATATATATATATATATATATATATATATTTGTACAACAGGATTGGCCGTGGGAAACAAAGGGTTAACCTCGCGAGCATAGGCGTGCGCATGGGAGGGGGGAGGAGGCAGCCCCCCCTGCCCCCCCCCCCGCCCCCCCGATGGGGGCGCAAAATTCCCACTAGTCACTTAAGAGGGGGGGGTGGGGGGGGGCTGCGCTGAAGCTTTGCCGTCCATAAAGGGGAACCCAACGCAAGCCTATGCTAGTGAGCAGCACAGAATAGAGCGAGCATGGACATTGCTACTAAGCATACTTAATTTTGAGCACTAATTATGGCTAGCATCAAAACATGAGTCTAGGTGCAGGAAACTAAACGACTTCATAATCCAGCTTCAAGGCTCGTCCGCTAGGCTGCGTGACATATACTGGTTTTGTTACCTTTAAATACTATTAAAAAATATAACTCCTACTCTGCTCACGAACAAGTGGCTTGAATCTGTCAATATAATTCTGAGTCTTTTCCGTTCCACCAGGATCTAACCACGCGTTGTGACCAGTTATCGGTCCTTTAAAACTTTTCTAGAGCTCATTTCGAGACCCAACCGCTTCTGCGATGCATCAACAACCTCTGACATTTCAACGTATGCATGCGTTAAATGAAGGGATCTACATGAGTTGGTGTGTGACTGATTAATGTTTAAATCAGCAATTTCGCAGTAATTTCACTACTTTTCAAAAGTAATAGTAATGTTGCGGCATTAGGTTCTCTAAGCTGCAATTTGTAATGTAATTCAATTACATTTTAGACTTTTAAAAGTACCATTAAAAGGCCCTCCTTGCTATCTACGCATTGGGATGCCATACATTGTTGCCAACAATGCCACAGTAAGGTATATCACTCGCTTTCTCACAAACTGACGCACCACAGTTAGTGAGCAACAAGAAGACACTTCAGCCGATCATGTAAAACAAAGCAAAATAAAACAAAACATTTCATTCCCACGTGCTATTGCATTCGAGTCTTCAGGAGACATGCGGTACTAAAGCAACAGCGTGCAAAACTGGGCTAGTTGGTTTAACTTCATTGTTTTGAAACAGCGCAAAAAGACGAGTACACCAGATGAAGGACTGCACAGGACGAGCGCTCGTCCTGTGCAGTCCTTCATCTGGTGTACTCGTCTTTTTGCGCTGTTTCAAAACAATGAAGGTACCAAAGCAAGACTGAGCGATACTTCCTTCTCCGGCTTAGAGCAGTTCTTTGGCTCATATAGTGTGCTATATATTATCGCCCTGCGCAAGAAAAAAGAAGCGAGCGATTGCTGATTGACACTTTAGACGGAACATGTACTCTTTTAATTACTTCAAGACACTAGTGCATCACTGCTAGACATAGTAACGAAAGTAGAATATTAACGATGAATAACAATTGATAGCAAGGACTTTATAAACGGTGCAAGACATATGGACCGTTCAACGCACTGGCCTTGGGGGTTGCAAGACCGGGTTTCATTGCGGCGGGGGAAGAGGGGGGAGAAAGCTGGTGTGCCTTGGTGGGGTTAGGGGGAGGGTGCAAGTGCCAATTTTGCACCCCCCTGCCGACGCCCTTGCAGCAGGGTATGCACCAGTGGGAAGGCCACGTCAGCAGTACCACGTTACCTTTCTAAATTTGTGAACGATGGCGTATTTCTGAACGCGTGAACTACGCGGGTACGTGCAGGGTGACTGCAAATTCTTTCCTTTACAACGTGGTGTCATAATGCAACCGTCAAAATATGATTTGGAGCAATTATTGGAGGAGCAAAAGGTTGCTTTCGGAGCAGCAAAAATCTAAATTTGCAGCAGGCTAAAAAAAAAGAACATAAAAGAGAATTCTTTGCCATGAGATCTCAGATATGGAGCCCTATAGCAAAGAAGGCTTACTTTTCGAAAACAGAACAAAATATATATTCGCACAAATCATTCAACATCAGCTAACTCGTTCACGTCGCACCTGAACATTGCTACTTCAATGAAAGCAGAGTCTTGAACCATCCCACAGTCCAAACAATGATGAAGTCCGTACTAGCATTTGTAAGGCCTGTCAAATAATTCGACAGGACCTGCAAACGCTAATATGGACTTCCGAACCTGGTGACCTCGAAATTCGCAAAGCAGGCGCGAGTGGACATGGTAAAAAAATTGAGGGACCCTTAAGCTTCGCCTTTAAGATTTGAACGCGATCGCGATATCCTGTCCCTAGTGCGTACTTCTAACACTTAATGCATACGGAGTAATGAGTAGCATACTTTAAACTACGAGCAATTGTGCGCGGGAAATGTTTTCGAACTTGCCATGCACCCACTACGTGGTCTTTAAGGGAGTACACGCAGTAACGTGTGTGCCTTGTAATGGGTGGACGGCTTTGAACGACAATGTCCTCGGTATTCATACTTGAATTGCATCTTGAAAGACCATTTGTCAAATTTAGAAACGGCCACGGTGATAGCAACTGATGCTTCAGTTTGTGAAGAAAAGGCAGGGGTGGGAATTGCATCATCATCTCTGGATTGGTCTTTTTCAATTCGTTTACCCGACTTCACGCCTATTTATCATGCGGAATTGCTTGCAATTGTTTTAGCTTTACGGAAATTACCACCATCAATATCAGAAGCCGTCATTCTGACAGACAGCCTGTCTGTCTGTTCCTCATTAACTGCACCAAACTTTTCAAGTTCTTTAGAATTATTTTACTCTCTTATTCCAAGACATATACGTATTATTCGATTGGTGTGGGTACCAGGGCACAAAGGAATAACCCTCAATGAATATGCGGATGCACTCGCAGTAGCATCACATGATGGTCCCAACATTTCTTTATTGCCGACGTTGGCCTTTATATCTGCGGCGAGATTTGAAAAATATGCCACATCGGATAACTTCACTAAGTCTTCTTTGTCAACATCTGAGTTTTCTCATCTCAACTATAAGTGGAAAAATCGATGGTGTTCCTCTAGAAAGGCAGAAATATCAGTCACGAGAATACGATGCCGAGTCCCCTCACTGAACTTTTACCTACACAGGTCTGGTCTTGTGCAGTCACCTTTATGCCTCCATTGCAATGAAAGTGAATCCCTGCATCATTTCTTCCTAACATGCAGGTTATTTACAAATCAAAGAAAAAGACTTCTAGAAGAACCGCTCCGAAGGATGGGTTTAAATTTATCACTTCCGGTGGTTCTTTCCTTTGGAGCTACTACACTGGGCTTTAGCCACAGGAACGTTTGCGATGCTGTATGCGATTACCTACGTGAGACAAAACGTATTGATTGCTAAAGTTATCTAATCCCACTTCATTCTTCAACAATAATCTTTTTCTCTTCTTGAATTTTTTTTCTTTTTTTTTCTCTCCTGAATTAAACTAAGAAGTTATTTCAAAAAATAATCTATCACTAAACATTTTAAGAATATAAACTCATTTAATTACATAACAAGGCACCGCCCGTTGCATGGCCGATCCCCCATTGTGGGTTGCGCCAGAATAACAAGGGTCAACCAACATCTTCTGACGCCCGATGGCAATGTACGCTTGTACCACGCGATATTAATGCGATATTACATGTTTTATTCTGATGCCTGTATACAGGACTCGTGTGTTTGTAAAGCATGAAGGTTATTTTCACTGCATTTTCAAGCAGAGGAAGTTATTTTACACGTAATTCCAAGCAGAAGCTTGGCTGTGTGGTAGAACACCTGCTTGCCACGCAGACGACTTCGGTTCGATCCTCATTCGGACCCGGGAATTTTTATTATTTATTTTATTTGCATCTTTCTCGATTTTTCGGTCACGGACAAGATGACTTTTCGCTCACTTCCAACGACGCCGACGCCGACACCGACGCTGGAATTTCTGCGAAACGAGCTCTTTAACGCTATCTAAATTTTGGACCCGCTGACCTTCTTTCTTTTTTTTCACGGAGGGTTTAGGGTCATGGGGTAGGCGCATCTGGATTGGAGGACGATACCCCTATTGCAAGCAGTGTTGTCGGTAACGCGTTACAAGTAACGCCGTTACCGGTAACGCGTTACTTTTTTCGGTAACTTAGTAACGTACTCGTTACAATTTTGGAACTGTAACGGGTAACGTACTTACGTTAACATTTTTCGGTAACGTGAGGCGTTACGTTACTCGTTACTTTTGCATCTTGTAGGTGCCATTTTCCAGAGCTCCCCCCGTGAAATTTTTTCTGTCGCAGCGTCGGACTGCTGTCGGACTGCCAGGCATGGACAAAGAGAGCGTGGGCGGAATCGCTTTTTTTTTTTTGGGGGGGGGGGCGGAATTGCGGGTACAAATTTCTTACAACGCGTCGACTCCCTGCGGGGATGGCTGGGCCATCGCCACACAAAGCTTGAAGAAAGCCGAGGAATCCGCCATGAGAAACGGTACGGACATGCTTTTCGTGGAAGTGGATTGTAGCAGGTGGATTGCTGGCACCTGCGCCTTTTCGTGCCCGAAGGACAGGCCGCCTGAAGGGAAAGCGCATGGGCCATACCACGTGCTGATTGTGACGCTTCATTCGTAGGGGATGCAAAAACTTCCCCGAGAGGCTGCGGCAACATGAAAACGACGTCCTCAGGTTAGAGTGTCATAAAAGCACTCTCGCTGAGCATAGCTTGGTGAACGACCACCGCATCGAATTTGAGAAGTCCGCGTCGCGGACTATAAGCGGCTTTTTGTGGAATTCTGGCCCATCCAGAAGAGGGCCGATAACTACAGGTCCGCTGCCGATCGCGAGTCTGCCTGAACGGAATTCTGCACATCATGGAGAGTAGGCGTGACCCCACGGCAGGAAGAAAACCCTCTTTTCTTCCTTTTTTCTTTTCCCCTGTGCTGAGTAGCAGGCCAGAGCGCACGAGCTCAGGCCGACCTCTCGGCCTTCTAATAAATTCGCTCCCTCTCTTTAAAAGAATGCGAGTGGGACGCGAAGCGTCGACTTTTTTCTTGAACCGAAAAAAAAAATTTTTACTCGCTACCTTGTTTGGCATCTCTCTTTCAATCAAAGCCCCTTAATACCACTTTCATACAAACAGCCTTAACCGCGATGAAGCTAACTACGGTTACGGCTAACACGGTTGCAGGTAGCCACACGGCAGACATAACCGCTGTTACTCTCCAAATGATGGTTATCGCAAACGGGTGATTCCACGAGAGATCGACACGGATCCGAAAATGGATACTTTAGATTGGATTGAGTATTTAATATTTTATGCACATACCACTCAGTAGCCGTAAAATGAACTTGAGTTATCTTTTTAACTGCATAATTTGCGAGGCAAGAAATATCCAACATATTCAATGCAGAGGAATTTCATTATACCTGTTGTTCTCGAAAATTCACGATGTAACTTGCAAATATTACCGTTACAAAGAAAACATTTTGTGTATGAAATGTACGTGCAACAAACAGTAAGGTAACGTTGTTTGAAACTTGTAAAGCGAAGGAAAAGATATTTGAAAAATGTGCAAAATATGCGACATTTTCTTATAGTTGCTACAAAGTTGATAAGATTTATCAACTCTGTTCTGAAAACAAATTTTGCTTCTTTTTCTCTGCAACGGCAACTACGTTTTTGGCTATTGAGCTCCTGAGCGAGCAACGCTGATCTTGAACCCCTTCACATAAATGCCCGCAATTTTTTTTTGCGCTAATTATTGTAAAACATAAATTTGATATTAGAAACATTCTTATTGTGGGTTCCTGCAGCAAAGACACGCTTATTAAAATTTGATTGCGAAGTAACGGCCGAGGTAACGTCCGTTACTTTTTTTCGGTAACGGTAACGGTAACGCGTTAGCTTTTTTTGTAGGTAACGTAGGGCGGTACCGCGTTCCTTTTTTGTTAGAGTAACGAGTAACGTATTTAGTTACTTTTTTTCGGTAACGCATACAACACTGATTGCAAGTGGCCAACGCGGCCTCCATCCCTCGCTAAAATTAGCGCTGGTCGGGCATTTTGCCGCAGCAGTGGTTTACACCTTTCCCTTAATATGTGCAGGCAAAGCACGCGTACAATGTCCGGGGAGGTCTGCGAGGTCACCTGGCGATGCATTGCCGAAGCTGTGGTTGTACGCCGCAATTTGAAAATTGTGCAGTGCTGTTCGCACATGACGACCAAAAAACGCGAGAAATAGTAGAAGCGGCAGAGATGGCTAAGGATGTTAGGCATTTTATAAGCGTGCCCTCCATTGCTGTGTCAGAAAAAGAATTACGTTTTTTGGGTGTAATGCAAGATAGTGCCATGTGATTTATTAATTTTTATTTCTTCTACGGAACTGGTGTTGGGCATTTAGAGAGATGTATCTTATCACTTACGGGTGGTTTGTGGTTCCGTGGATGCGAAGCTGCGCAGGCGCGGGTCTACCCTTTATATTCACGTGTTTCCTTATTAAAATTCAGTTAGAAGTCGGCGCTTGTGTGTGT
>JALIZH010022642.1:0-61516 GCA_030522465.1 Rhipicephalus appendiculatus
CAAGACTACATAAAAGGGGTATCAAACAATGGGCCGGTAGATACATGAAAAATTGAATCCATATTTGGTTACAGTGCAAATTAATGTCTTATGGTGGACGAAAGTGTGCAGGGACAACTTATGGTTGTGGTGTCGTTCGAAAAAGCCGTTATCGCCTGCTGCTGTGCAAAAACTAAATAGAATAATGTTGAAAAGGCGAGGGGGGGGGGGGGGGCGGATGTATGGTGGCTTGCCGAGTCAGCTGCGAAGTAACCAGCGCAAAAGACAAATGCCAGCAGTGCGGCAATGAGATTCGACTAATCATAATCCGGATTCTTTTTTTCAGTGCCAATTTGCTGACGTCGTGTGGTAATTGAAATTATTAATATTGTAGATCGAATTTCAAGAGATTCCAGTTTATTGATGAGATATACTTGATGCTGGTGAGAAATAGGGGATCCGTATTTCTGACTTCGTCCTTATAAGAGATTGATAGTATAGTAGTTTTACATTCTGAGGAGCATGACGCAAATGACCTATTTAAAACCGTACTGTTTCGTTAGCTCATGAAATCATGTTTCTAATCTGCTTTGGCCAGGCTAAACCACCAAAAAGGTTGACTGTGAGATATTTCTAGGAACGAACCAGTTCAAGGATCGCGCCAACAATTAGGTAAGACAAAATACGTAAATTTCTGCGACGGTGGAAGCAGACAGACTCGCATTTGTCAGGGTTTGGTAGCGTTAGCGAGCGGTTACAACATTCTTATACACTTTGCAAGTCGTTTGGAAGAGACGTATTATCGCAAATGCTGTTAACATTACGAACACCTTCGCAGTCGTCAGGAAACACACGTATCTTAAAGGATACATACATCGTTCGGTCATTATTGGAGATCAAAATAGACACGGGTCAACTTCGGGCCCTTGCGGGACGCCTGAAGTTACGAGGGTTGCGTCAGTTATTTCATGGTTGACAAGGACTGATTGTGAATGGTCACTTGAGCATCTTTTAATCCATGCAAGATACCGACATCTAGAGGTAACGCGGCAAGTTTTAGTAGTAGACGCTCATGAAAAATTTTGTCAAATGATATTGCAAAATCTAGGAAAATGGCGTCAGTCTGTAAGCTAGAATCAAGCATTACATGCAGGTAGTGAACAAACGCAGCTAGCTGCTACGTGGCTAGCTTTCCTCAATGACAAGCGTACAAGATGACGTAGGTGGTGGTGGCTGTCGACGCAACTGCCTCAGCTGGAAACCCTGGCGCACACGTGCAGGGTTGACAGCACGGCGTGAGACAGCGGCATAGTTGATCGCTTCGCCACTGCCATGCCACTTCGCCGCAGCACTCTATCAGAAACGTCTCAATTGTGCATAGTACCAGACCCAAGCTGCCTGATTGTCGTTTATCAGACAGCTATCAATTTGTCAAATATTGCACTTTGTATTCCGTGCGAGACACACTTACTAAAAATACATGCACAACCTATTGCCCAACAGCGCTAAGCTCTTCAAGGGAGCCGACTGAAACTTCAAAGGTACGTAGCACGTTCCCTTCAACAGCGCTAAGCCGAGCAAACCGAACGGGTGCAGTATCTAGTCTCGTGAGAACTTGTGCAGAAAACTTCAATGGCTGCAAAAAGACAATTGTTGTTCGACGGCGCCAATTCCCTATTGCTAACTATTGGTAGCTTTAGAGAAAACATTTACTTCGCTCACACAGCGCACGGACTACAAAGAATAGCGAAGTGTCTGCCCAGGTTGCATTCGGTTTCCTGAGTCAATTTCTGGAATGAAGCGGGCGTACTTTCTGGCATCGGTGTTTTTTCATGGGGCCTAGAAAAGCTACTAAGTGTCGCTAAATATCGGCCCACGCAGTGCGTACAAGTAGAAAGACTGTATTTAACTTCCTCTTAAGTCTTTCTGATCTCACATACAAGTTTGACGCGGTGCTTGAGTCGTATGACTATTTGGAAGAAAGAGGACGTCTATAGTAGCGTCACTTGTATATCTACCAGGAAGCGTATCGTGTTTGTTTGTATGCCCTGCAAATTAACATAGCACACTGTCAAGTGTTGTTCGTTCTTCGTGCTTATATTGTTGTGTCTTTCTTCGCAATTTGAGAGAGACGGTTCACGTACTGTTCAGCACACATCACTTGACAAAGAAAGTGGATGGCCGTATTTGTCTTCCTTCTGTACCTTCTGTAGGACACACGAATCTTTCAAACACAATTTCGTTGTAGGACGCAGGAATCTTGGCAGAATGTTACCACTAGCGTAATCCATAAGAAATGGGGTGTCAATGACTTCAAAGAGATTGCGTGTTGATCAGCTTACTGTACGTTGCCTTCAAGATATTAACAACTGCCATCGCTGATAGAGAATGGTCTCTATGTTTGGCTATGACGGGGTAACTTCAATGGGCGGCCAATGAAACAGGTGCTTTCGCATGATTACCGTTAGCTACACGTCGAAAAACCCAAGGTGCCTGAAAGTAATCCACTTTACCCTGATACACCCTTCGTTACAGTTCAATTGTGATCCTCACTTGAATCCAGAATTAAATTTGAACCTTGGAAGCGCGTAAACAGAGATTCGGGGGGGGGGGGGGGGGAGTATGGAGGGGTTTTAAACCCTCCCAATTTTTCTCAATTTTTCATGAGCACAACCTATACGCACACATACAAACGCGCTCACGAACTTAACTAAAGTATGGTTGCACCTCCCCTCCTCTCGGAAACAAATTTCTGCCTTTGCTACGGCTCGCGATATGAGATTTAACCCGGCGCTATTTTACAATAAGCGGTAATGCGCTCACTTGAGAGTGGTAAATACAAATACAAACCATTTCGGAGACTTAGTGCTATATTCTCTGTCGCGTACGTAGATATTTTACCAGCAGTACATGTAGGTATGCGCCGAGTTTCTTGAAGCACGATAACACTAAATAAAAGGTGACAGAGGTGATACCAACGGATTGTGCTCAGTATTACGATTGCTTTGTTTCCTAATCCCGCCCGATTCGTTCTAATTGTTATTGTAGTCGTTCAGGTTGTTTAAATACAGTCAGCAAGGAGAAAATATTGGTAGTGACGAACTTTCCTAATTTATCAGTCTTTAACAACCAGTTTCGATACGATAAGGAAAGCATATCTACGTGCTGCATTTATATGAGCCTGAAGTTGTTCTGGAAGATTGCCAAGCAACTAAATTGGTATGGGCCGTAAAAGAACACGTCACAACTTAGTTTCTCATTGTATAATAATAATATCTGGGGTTTAACGTCCCAAAACCACGATATGATTATGAGAGACGCCGTAGTGGAGGGCTCCGGAAATTTAGACCATCTGGTGTTCTTTAACGTGCACTGACATCGCACAGTACACGGGGCCTCTACCATTTCGCCTCCATCGAAATGCGACCGCCGCGGCCGGGATCGAACCCGCAGTTTCTCATTGTAATTTTAACACACCGTGGCAGGTGTACATGTTGCACGTAGGAAAAGAAAGGCCAAAACACATATTAGGCATATGTCCTCTTCGCATTTACCCAATTCATCTCTATGTAATCTGAAACGTTCTGACAACAGGTTTACAATGTAAAAATAAATTGACATATTACAAAACTCAAGGGAAGAAATCTGGAAATGCTTCCCGCAAAATCCCGAGCAAGCGCCCCCCCGGCCCCCTCTTCCACAAGTCGAAATATCCTGCCAAGCAGAGGAGGGGGGCGATTTCCAGCAACATCATCGAAATTCAAGATCACGTCGGAAAAAAAAACGCAGTGCATGTGGACTTCCTCAGAAGTCTTCTCGCTCTCGTTGATGGCATGGTGCATACAATGACGGCTCACCAACTTAAGAAACACGGTGAAAACGCAATCAGAACATCGGAAGCATTAATGTCTGGATATCCTTGGGATATCCAGCCAACGCAACAGCTGTGAACAACAAAAAAAAAAAAGATCTCAGGAGCCTTGAGGCTTTGTTGCCTTCGGCGTCATAGGTGCCGCATTGTAATGCAGATCTCGATGGCGAAGCCTCGGACCTCGGATCCCTGAAAATTGCCACGGATGCCTTGCAATACATTCGAGGTGCGATCGTTATGCAGTACAAAAAAACACTAAGCTTGCAAAAAAAAATCAGGTGTAGGCGCGTAGAGATGGGGCTGATAAGTTAGAATTGGGTGTAGTTCAAGCAGGCCAGTGTCGCAATAAATTACTGAATCAACGAGGTGTGTACTGGGGGGGGGGGGGGGGGGGGGAGGAATTTTTTCCGATCGGCGTGGGAATTAGAATTTACCAGTGACATTGGAGAGGGCGCTTGCTCGCGTGGGGCCATGGGTGCACATACTCAGAATTTTGCGGCGTATCACTGCGAAAATACCTGCGATTAAAGGAAAGCTCTCATCAGGATGTTTACGCATGATTATTTTGGCAACTTCAGGTTTCGCAAACCAGAGTATGGCAGGAGCTGTTGCTTCAGCGCTGTTCATCGCATTGCTGCTGAGCTTTTTCAAAGGAAGCTTCGAAGTCGGCACTTGGACTGAAGACACGAATCCGAACAGATTTGAGAATCGCGCCTTAGCGCGGCATGTCTATAGGCATGAGAGGCACCATCAAAGTACGGATTTAAGATTTCTCGTTACGCAAGCCAGGGCAAAGGTATGTTGTCGGAAGAGTGTGAACCTTTCTTTGCTAATATGGCATTATGAAATGTACAGTCGCTTTCTTTACACGAGCCCACATAGACTTTCCTTACAACCGCGCCCATCTACATTCATATATATATATATATATATATATATATATATATATATATATATATATATATATATTACTTCTAATAGCTTCCCCTATACTTTCCTTGTCATCTTTGTCTGTTAGTTCTCATTAATACTATGTTTAACAAAGCAAACGAGCCCTTAAGTTTACAATCCCTTCCTTTATATATATATATATATATATATATATATATATATATATATATATATATATATATATATATATATATATATATAGCATCGGACGCGTTATTCGAAGGTCGCAGGTTCGGATCCTGCCGGTGGCATGTTATCTTTTCGTCCACTTCTCTTTCTTCACATTTACATTACAATTACTTCTAATAACGTCCCCTATACTTTCCTTGGCATCATTGTCTGTTAGTTCTCATTAATAATGTGTTTAACAAAGCAAACGAGCCCTTAAGTTCACACTCCTTTCCTTAGTTCATAACGAGGGTCTCGTTCTGGCAGACTTGTTGCCTTCAGGTGGTATGCGAGGGATTATTAGTCAGCTGCCAGCTCGTAATAAGATCACGTGCTACGTGACGCCTACTGGCAAAAAGAGTGTTTCACACTCGCCGTAATGGCAACAGGCGGCGCTGACTGACGCTCCCACGTTTAATGAACATATATACCCTATAAAGTGGACGGGGGGATGACAGCCACCGTAGCTCAGTGGTAGAGCATCGGACGCGTTATTCGAAGGTCGCAGGTTCGGATCCTGCCGGTGGCATGTTATCTTTTCGTCCACTTCTCTTTCTTCACATTTACATTACAATTACTTCTAATAACGTCCCCTATACTTTCCTTGGCATCATTGTCTGTTAGTTCTCATTAATAATGTGTTTAACAAAGCAAACGAGCCCTTAAGTTCACACTCCTTTCCTTAGTTCATAACGAGGGTCTCGTTCTGGCAGACTTGTTGCCTTCAGGTGGTATGCGAGGGATTATTAGTCAGCTGCCAGCTCGTAATAAGATCACGTGCTACGTGACGCCTACTGGCAAAAAGAGTGTTTCACACTCGCCGTAATGGCAACAGGCGGCGCTGACTGACGCTCCCACGTTTAATGAACATATATACCCTATAAAGTGGACGGGGGGATGACAGCCACCGTAGCTCAGTGGTAGAGCATCGGACGCGTTATTCGAAGGTCGCAGGTTCGGATCCTGCCGGTGGCATGTTATCTTTTCGTCCACTTCTCTTTCTACACATTTACATTACAATTACTTCTAATAACGTCCCCTATACTTTCCTTGGCATCATTGTCTGTTAGTTCTCATTAATAATGTGTTTAACAAAGCAAACGAGCCCTTAAGTTCACACTCCTTTCCTTAGTTCATAACGAGGGTCTCGTTCTGGCAGACTTGTTGCCTTCAGGTGGTATGCGAGGGATTATTAGTCAGCTGCCAGCTCGTAATAAGATCACGTGCTACGTGACGCCTACTGGCAAAAAGAGTGTTTCACACTCGCCGTAATGGCAACAGGCGGCGCTGACTGACGCTCCCACGTTTAATGAACATATATACCCTATAAAGTGGACGGGGGGGATGACAGCCACCGTAGCTCAGTGGTAGAGCATCGGACGCGTTATTCGAAGGTCGCAGGTTCGGATTCCTGCCGGTGGCATGTTATCTTTTCGTCCACTTCTCTTTCTTCACATTTACATTACAATTACTTCTAATAACGTCCCCTATACTTTCCTTGGCATCATTGTCTGTTAGTTCTCATTAATAATGTGTTTAACAAAGCAAACGAGCCCTTAAGTTCACACTCCTTTCCTTACTATATATATATATATATATATATATATATATATATATATCCTCCTGAGACCCAGGGTGAATTTAGTGTCCTGGATTTTTTTTAAAACTTGCAGAAACGCTTCTTGTGAGTGCAAAGGTGAAAAGTGTCACATACTTTTTTATGTATATCATGTTACTTGGCCGCAGCATGTTGTCCAATATATTGAACAATGGGGCTCTAGGGGGGGCTTTTTCGGGGAACAGAGGGTATGGGGCACCCAAATATGTGTTTTTGAGTGTTTTTCTAGTTCTTACGAACACAAATTCATGCTTAAGTATGCGTTAACACATGAAATTCGTATCAAAATTGACCCACTTCCTAGGCGGCTGCTGTAAAAGTCGCTCGTGCTCAGTTGCGCCATTTCCAACGATCCTGGAAAGGCGAGAAACGCAGCGACTTTGGCCATATTTACTAAATGGCAGCACGGGTCCCAGCAGCAGCTAAAAATGTCATGACTATCCTACCGACTGCCCGTCACGGTGGGATAGTTCGCGTGCGCGGGCGTGGGCAAGCTCATTAGCATATAACAGGGTGGACATCCTTACCCATGTGCGCCAGAAACCTAGTGATGTGGCCGTCGATTTCTGTGCAATTCAGATTTTGGTAAGAATATGGGCCGCCTGCTCACAGACTGACCCCGTCATGAATGCTCGTGCAGCTGCCCGAGAGTCAGTGAAAATGCACGTAAGCGTGGGAATCGCCACGGCCACTGCTATAGCAGCTTGCTCTCCTCTTTCCGGCGTTTGTATCTCGAAGAGATGCTGCCGTGAGGAGTTTACCATGAAGGTCAATGACCACAGCTACGAAAATGGTGGTGCCGGGATATTGTGCTGCGTCAACGAACGCCACAAGTTCAGATGTGGCACTAGCGGAACTGAGGAGTGACCTCACCCTAGCGACGCAGCGGCCTACATTGTAGAGTGGGTGAACGTTTCGAGGAATTTGTGAGACCGTTATCTCCTCCCTAAATTTAGTAGAGAATTCTAACATTTTGTCGGCTGCCAAAGTGGGGTCGCAGCCCAGAAACTCCAGGATTTGCCTCCCAGCTTTGGAAGAGGGCAGTCTTGCAGCCTGTGCTGTTTCTTGCGCTTCTGCGATCTCGTTAGAATGTATTGTGCATACCAAGAGCCTTGAGCTTTTCCTCATTAGTGTTGTTGGGAAGGCCTAAGACCTTCTTAATGCATTTTCTAATAATCGAATCCAGTTTTCCTTCTTCTTCCCTTTCTCACCTAATCGCTGCGGCAATGTAATTTATCTGACTCATAAGAAAGACGTGGAAGAGCCTCGTGAGGTTGGCCTCACAAAGCCCTCCACGCCTGTTAGACACCCGAAGTATAAGCTAGACCATGCTCTCCGCCTTCGCCGCCAATACGGGTCAGGGTGTGAGAGTTACTACCGTGCTCCTCAAGGAACATGCCTAAAATCCGAAATTTTGTCGACTCGGGGGACTCACAACGTCGCCTTCGTGCGAGGATATTGTCGAACAGTAGCCATGCGATCTACACGTGAGGACTCTCGCATGATATTTACAAGGCAAGGCCACCGTGGTACCCTATGTACCTAAAGGAGGCATTCACGTCCTGTTTACAAAGCAACGTTGTACTAAAGACGAGCTTCTCAATGGCCTGAGCCAACTACCTTTTCGTATTGTCTCCAGCATTGCGACCTGAAGTGTTCCAGACCCTGCACGACGAACCAATGGCTGGACACTTCGTCGTTTCCCTGCAGGCTCGCGAGGATACAAGAAAAGTACTACGGGCCACGCCTCATCGACCACGTGGATCGTAATATGAGGACATTTCGGAACTATCAGCAACGCAAGACACCGCCGTCAAGGCAAGCGAGATCTCTGCAGCCGAGCAATTCACCTCATTGATCCCTACAGCAGATTAGGATAAACGTGCTGGGGCCATTTTGAAGGGAACGTCCAGTAACGAATATTTCATCGTAGCTACGGACTATCTCACCCGCTACGCTGAAAGCGCGGTCCTGTCTATAGGTAGTAGAAATTCGTCGTTTGGAATTTGCCGCTACGGTACCGAGCTCCAAAAGTCCTCATCACTTCAAAGGTACGGCTTTCACGCAAAGCCTAACGCAAACGGTATTTAAATGCAGCCAGACAAGTAACCCGACGGACAACTGCCTATTACTTGCAGATGATCGGCTTCACCGAGCGGCTAAGTAAATACCTAGCCGACATGCTCGTAATGTATTTCGACGTGGAACACAAAACGTGTGATGTTGATCCTTCCGTACATAGCCTTCGCTTATAGCACGACATTGCAAGAAACAACGCCTATAACGCCGTTCAAGGTAGTCTATAGACGTTTCGGTCGACATGTCGTACTAGCAGTGACGGACCCGTGCTTCACTCTGCCAAGTTTTGCGTGACTTAGTGCGAATTGCCCGCATTTTTGTTCCCTGACGCATGTACACCCGACAGCAAAAGTTTACGGGACGTGGGCTTCACAGCAAATGAAATTTCTGCTGTCTTATTAAATGACGCTTCTAATGAAGCGAATATCTTAATAGGTGGCAATAAATACTAAAGGATGGAACCGTTTGTTTGGAGGCTATGTTCCCAGGCAAAGCGAGAATATACAATTTTCTTAAAATTTCACCTCTCTCAACATTTGCTGTTAGATGCGCAGTGCGGTGATCTATCTGAATGTACAAAGCTTAAGCATAGATAAAAACGCATAAGAGCTAGCGGGCTTGAGCGCATAGCATAATTGCATGATTGGAAGTGGACCAATACATTTTATATGTAGCTTACCGACTATGTGGGACATATAGCCAATTTGCAAAGATAACGGCTCCGATGCAGCACTATTTTTCACATACCTTAAAAGTTGCAGCATTCGTTAATATAAAATTGTTTACTTATTTCCATATATTCTCCTCATATAGTGCGTACATTTTATTCTTCTTCATTTACCGTCAACAATCTTAATGAAATATTTTGTACAAAATCAAATCAATATCCATAAACAAAATCATCCGCAATATTTCTTCATTTGAAGAAAAAATATTGCGTAGTAGTATTTCCAACTTTTATTTACCTTCAGCAATCAGGGGCTTCAACAATAGCTGCGCTTTTCTGAGTGTGTTCTTCAGCACAATCATTTAATATGAATACAATCATGCAATCATTCACATTAAAGAAAGTACTGTGGTAAGCTGCCAAGCTGAATTTTTTCGCCCCTTATAGACTGCAAAAATGCATGCACGGTTTTCAGCCGGAGTGTTTGCTGCGCGCCACATTTATTGCTTATCGGAAACCGCTTCTGTTGTACTAATGGCATGCACAGCAGGCTAACGGAAAGCGCAGTGTACGGTCACCACTTCCCGTGAGGAAACATACACGCCTACACAGCAATGATACTCCGAGCGGCCACGCCTCGTACGCACTCATGGAGCTCGTATTCAAGTTATCCGATATCTCGCGCTCGTATCCAACCAAGGGCGTCCGGGCGCGGTCCGCGGTCAAGTGCTCGACCTCTCTAGACAAGTGTGATCCAATCTGGTGCAGCTGTGACGTGTTCAGGTGTGACCTGTGACAGGTGCAGCTGTGACGAGTTCACCACACGCAACAATTTTCGAACACATTTAGGGACTGATTTTTAATGTTTCTCTGTAACTGTGCAGTTTCAGGCAGGAAAATGGGTAAGCCTTGGATTCATCGTCTACCAGGGAGATGAGGTATGTTCAATATGTCGCACGTAGTACAGCTCTTTATTGGTACTTCAGCTTAGTGCTCTAATTGGGACAAATTATCTACTATATCGGAGATAATAATCATAAGAGAATATGTATGACTCTTGGGAATACAGAATTAATCAATATATTGATATATATATGCACTGAGTTATTCATACTTAATTTTTTTTTCGCTCGGAGCATTGTCAAGCTTCTTAGTACAGCTAATCGCAGTAATATTTCTGGGCAGTCCGACGGGCCGAAGACGCCGCCAGGGCCCAAGGGCTCCTCGCTGACGCCTAGGCGTGGGATCCACATCACCGAGGCCGTCGGACTGTTAAAATAAAGTTTCTTCCTCCTCCTCAATGATCACTCACTATTTTACATGCCATGTTGACACACGACGATCACTTGTCATAATGATCTATATCTTAAACGTATAAGATTGCATGGCCCCTCACAATGTGGAAAACAGGGCCGCCGTCGGCGGCAACATGAGTGATACCAAAAATAACTAGCGAACGGTTCTGCCACCTTCCTTCTTTTTCGCGAAACACGCGAGATGTCATTAACTCCGTTTGTGGGAGATCATGCGCCGGTAAACTTTCCATGGCAACGACTTTATGGGACACAAGCGTGAGAGTTTCCGCGGACAAGGAGCGGCGTCCTGTCGGGCGCGGCCGGAAACATTTGGGCATACCAACAAATACAAGTGGCTAATAATGTGCACCACGCCGCCGTGCGCGATGATCAAACGAGGATGAAGAAGGATCGAGACCGGCGTTATTGTTGCATTCACATGTAAAAGGTTTTTAAATAATTGGAAAAATAATCCAGAGCACTGTTGACTTCCTCCTGCCTCGCTTCCCACCGATGCACATTGATGGGTTTGCGCTCCGGGCAGTCTTGTGAAAATGTTAAAGAAACCACAAGAAAGTTAGGTTGCGTAAGATACGCGCCGTATATTACACACACCGTATTTACTACTCGATTGTAACACACAACGATTGTAACGCGAGGGGTGACATTTCATTACGTCCAGGAAGAAAAGAAAAGATAGAATTTTGGTATTCGATACGCGAAGTCCGACTTGAGGCAGCAAAAATCTGAAAAAAATGCCGGGTAATATTCGAGTAGATACGGTACTGTATCTCATTGCCACGTGCACAAGTCTAGACCAGTTACAAAATGATAACTGCTAGAAGAACAATGATATCTACAGGTGTTCCATTACTGATCACACACTGCATGTCAAACACGGAACCAGCACAAAGTCAACTACCACTATAAGTTCTTCAAAGGTATTCTTTTAAAGTATCAGGCTAGAACGATGGCCGACCACAAGTGTGCGAACGGTCTGCAGACGACGACGAGTCGACGCTGTTAAACAATGACCCCTGCTGCATGTTTACATTCCCACTAGCACCACTAAGCTCCACATTACACTGGCCTTTCATGGGCAGGTTACCTTGGACATTTCACAATTCACCGTCAGCTTTAAAAACTTTTTTTTCTTTTTTAATAAGACTGCTATACGACCATTTAATGGGTTCATGCTATCCATTGAACACACCGTAAAGGAAAAGTGTGTATCAAAACAGCCACTGTGATATAGTACAAAAGTTGTGACTACCGATTACGTAATTGGGGTGTGTTCACTCAAAACAGCTGTCACTGGGCCGAATGTTCCCCAGTGCTGGCTGAGGGACTAATTTTAGTTCAAAGTGGGCACATAATAAGCACACTGCATACGACGTCGAGCTTCGCAAGCGCAATTTGAACACACTTACCTGTAAGGTTACGTCGTACGATGATTGGCACTACGCCGAATAGTCAAAATCGTTTTCTCTGTGAAAAACAGTTTCTTCCACTTCATATACATACTTCGCAATGGACAGGTTCCGTCCTTTCGGCAGCACACTCTCGAGACGGTACCCGAACGCGCACACCACATCGTTGAAAAAAATGCGGAGAATAATCGCTGGCATCGCTGCTCGCTCGCTGCGCATCACTTAAGCGAAGTGTCCCAATCTTTGGCGGTCTTGCGCGTTACAAAGTACCTACAACACTACGCACATCGAGTAAAAAAGCCTTGGTAGTGTCGAATGACGTTGACCATGCGTTTCCACGTGCGTGCGAGGTGTACGACGTTTTGCACCTCACCCCGGCTATGTGTTACTAAATGTTTCTAAGCCAGCTCGCCAGGGCGGTGCATCGCATAAATTTTAGGCGTGCCACCTGACGAACGCTGGTTCGCCATACTTGAGAAGGCTATTTGAAATACGAGTATAGCATTTCATGTCTTTGGTTGTATGCTTCTGTCACCAACAGCTTATGATAAACGTAGAAATCATCATGAGTTGCGCTACAAGACAGGACAACAGAAAGCATCAGATTAATACAGGTGCAAAATAACAACCGGTGATGTCTGCACACCAACTCGTCCAGCAGCCAATTCCTTCAAAGCTTATAATAACACCAGGAATTCTTCTGGAATGAGTATTGTCAAAATTTTATTGCTTAACGGTGAATGCCTAACTATTACTTCCTGTCTTTTGCAGATGCTCGAAAAATGCATCGCTACAGTTCATGCGCCACAACATGGTACACCTCCACAGAGACTGGTCATCGTTAAATTTTGGTGCAGAAAAAGTTTTTAAAACGAGCTTGTCGTTAGAGTAGGCGAGGAGATCTCCGCTATCTGCAAACAAACGTGACTTACATGAAAGTACTGAATGTGCAATAAAAAGTAACGGAACTATTGGCAACAGCATGCACTTCAAAATAATTGGGCACATATATTCCTAACTACGCAAATGGATGAGTCATCTGCCGCATAACAATATTAACATCCATTGTGGGTAATGACAAACGTGAAAAAAAAAGTAAGCATGAGGAGCTTTACTCGCTATAGAGTAGCCAGTACGGAAAAATAAATAAATTCGATATGCCTTGTTTGTTGTGGCCACTATGAAAAATAGACTATCAATGTTATTACATTGGCAGGGTTTTGTCGCTCATGGTGCTGCATGAACTGTTACTAGTGTGTTGTGACTAGACACATCGGACACATGAAAACAAGTTCCACAAAACACTGCTTGAATTCATACAACGCAGATGTGCCACAGCCAACATACACGGTGTTCAAAATTATGCTTATGTTTTTCCTTTATCGAGGCACAGGGAGAACCATGAAGGAAAATGAGTTCTGGAAATAAGTTGAGTGGCAAAACGGGAAACAAACTGAACTAATCATCGTTGCTGTCAGGCGTCCAATTAACTGAGATTGAACAAGAAATTCATTCGAAAAGACCGGGTGTGCAAAAACACACACATGAGAAGGAAGTCAAGACGTCCTTCTTGTCCCCGTGTTTGCACGCCCTGTCTTTAAGAATTAACCCTTTGTCGGTCGTCCTATATTTTTGACATGGTAATATAAAAACCGGCTGTGCTTTATTGATATAAACTAGAAAGAAATAGTATGAAACAAATTTCATCAAAATGAAGCCAGTAGTTTACTGAAAAAAAGTGGGACATATATGTCCCACTGACTCATGAGAGTGTTTTCAAAAAGTGGGAAAACACTGTCCCACTGCCTCATGAAGGCACCATCTCGCGATTGCATCAACGGGAATTTTGGGATGAAACGGCCGAAGCAAGTGGCACAGAGTATCACTTTTAAAGTTGTGAATAGAAAAGTTGTGCGGACCTCATTTGAGCAGGAGAACGCCGCCTGCAGTTGCGTCTCTTGAGCCTTCGAACCGCTGTGGTATGTCCCTGTAAAGCTTACTTCACCGCATGCATAGACCACTTTTTTTTGTCCGTTTGGCTGTCCTAGCTTTTGATGTTGAAATTTTCGAATACAGATGTTATCCCTGAACATGTGACTACATTTCAAGAGGTATATAATATCGAGAAAAATATTTCCACGCATTAATATCCGCAATTCCGCTGCGCGATTAGCGGGATAATTTTGAAAGGAATTGTTCCGATGCATTATTGGTCAAGTTATTTCGCAAATTTACAAAAACACGTGATGACTGGAAGCTAAGATCGTCTCTCTCAAAAACCAGAAAAGGAGGATATTATCCAGCATTTTGATTGGTAGGTTCTATGTATCTCAAAAAGAGGAAAATTCAGAAGTGATCATAAAAAATTGACCGAAGTTCAACGCTATTATAACACTACATCCGCCCTTGGAAAGCGTGGTAAAAGAATTTTTTTCGAGACTACGATGACTTAGGTAAGATATCAGTGAATTAATGTTGCGCTAATTGCAACGGGTAACGTGGGAGAAATTTTTTTCTGTAGACGGAAAAGTGGGACGTATGTGTCCCACTGCCGCACAAAGGGTTAATACATACCAACTAACTCAGTTCCCTGTTATTCTAATGAAAAACCATCTTTTAGTGACTACAATAAGCGAAAATGTTTGCAATAAAAAGCTGGAGGCAGCCGCGTTTCACGCAGAGGCACTTAGGACAAACAGTCAGGATCCATTACTGAAATAGCATGTAGAGAAAAACTCGAAAGGATACCTCTGTTCTCTCAATCTGTGCCTCACCTTGCACCCGTATGGCCAACGTATTTCCCACTATGGGCAAAATAAGTCGAGCGCAACGTCTTTCTTTTCGCAGTGCGACAACATCTGTCGCGAGATAAAAAATCGATAAAAACTATGGTCTTTATTTTCTAAGTTAAATGCTAACACTGAGGTTGCCCTTGAGAAAGAAGTTTACCGAAAAATAAGTATAGTGCGGTTTTCCTGTCAGCTTACCACTATCACTGAAATTCAAGGTATACGTACATCCACTGCAATTTACCAGTACTAACATGTGGGGCAAAGACACGAATAAAAACACGGAAAACTCGGCAATAAGTTAAGAACAGCGCAGGCTTCGATGGAAGGAAAATGATAGGAAAAACAATAAGGGGCCGAAAGAAAGAAGTGCAAAACAGAAAAGAAACAGCTGTAGGCGACGTCCTGGTCGATATTAAAGGGGCCGGGCAACAAATTTTAAGCATGATGAGAAAACCCTAGGGTTTGGTAGCCGAGGCTTCTGAGAACAACACGTCAGTAAAACAATATATATAGCGCTAGACGGGGTCTGAAAGTTACAATTGTTTCTCAAAGGCAGCAAAAAATGGTTCATTCTTCACTCTTCAAATGATACCATATCCTCAAATGACCATTGCGTACACCAAAATTCACGGCCATTGGTTGATTTGAGCGTCGTTGATGCATAGTTACGGCGTCCGCGGCGGCAGGTCACCACATGGCCACGCGTGCGATATCACTGAAAGTTAGGCGCACGTTCAAAGAAAAAGAAAAGTGCTGAAGGTGCTGACGTGCGCGTGACGTGCTTTCTTGTCCTCCTGACATCCATTCCTGCTTATCGACGGACGCACTGGAAAGCAATTGCAGTGTGCGACACATCTCTGTAACACCGCTGGCACTTGATGGATTCTAAGTATTGTTCCTGCGGTCGATTCGTGAGGCAATTAACTCCTTTAGTGAAGCCATTCGATGGTGACTTTGAAGAGTTTTGCAGGGCCCCTTTAAGAGAAATGTATGGGCTCTGACAGGTCCCGTCAAAGAAAAAAATTAGGGGTTGCCTAAGCCTTTCTAGATTGTGAAGGCAAACTACTAGATTGACCTTCTGTTGATATGCTGTTGGATTTCCTTTGCCTCGCATGACCTTCACACATAGAGATCGAAACGACAGCACGTTGAAGTGAATATTCAAGCGATAACTACGTCCAGGCCGCAAAGTTGTCGACTTGCGCTAAGGTTAGCTTACGGCTTCGCATAACGGCTGCGTTGAATGGGTGCGCTTTCGTTACTTTGCGTCATTACTGCTTCTTGCGAGAAATTCTGTCTTGACTACAATGTCTAGCTGGCTGCGGAGTTAAAATGGTGCCGGGATCTTTCGCTTACAATCCAATTCATGTTCGTCATACAGTCACCCCACGCAATACAAATTCTGGTAAATATCAAACCAGCCAACCTGCCGCGAGCACACCATGAGCGCGGCATATAAATCATGCTGTACATCAAATGCATATCATGATTTTGATGTTACCACCTGTCAATGATGTCCGTCATACAATCACTTCAAGAAATACCAAATTTGGTGAATCTCAAGCAAGCCAATCGGCCGCGAGCCCACCAATAGCGTGGCATGTAAATCATGCTGTACGAGATGCATGCCGTTATTTTCATGTTACTACCTGTCCTTCATATTCATCATACAGTCACGCCACACAATACAATTTTGTTGTATCTCTAGATAGCAAATCGGCCGCGAGCACATTATAGGCGCGGCATTTAAATCATGCTGTACATCACATCCATGACATGATTTTCATGTTAACACCTGTTTTTTTATGTTCGTCCGACGGTCAGGTCATGCAATACGAATTTTGGTGTATATCAAGCTAGCAAACCGGCAGTGAGCACACCATGAGTGTGGCAATTCGTAGCCATGTCATACGTGACATGCGAGTCATGATTTTCATGCTATCACCTGTCATTTACGTTTCTCATACAGATATATCTCGTGATAGCAATTTGGCATGCATCCATTTAAGGAAAGGGCCGCGAGAACCCCGATACCACGTCATGTAAATCATGTAGTTGTACCTCACATGCGCGTCATGATTTGCACATTCCTGTCACTTATGTTCGTCATACACTCCTGTCACGTCATACCGATTGTGCTATATATAATGTGAACGAAGCGGCCGTGAAAGCATCAAGACAGTGACGTGTAAATCCTGGGGGGGTCATCAAATGCATTTCATGAGTTTCATGTAATTACCTGCCAATTATATTCGTTATACAGTTATATTATGTCACACCAATTTTGGTATACATCCCATAAACGAAACGGCAAGGAGAGTACAAAGTTATAGGCGGCTAGGAAATAGATAGATAGATAGATAGAAAGAAAGATAGATAGATAGATAGATAGATAGATAGATAGATAGATAGATAGATAGATAGATAGATAGATAGATAGATAGATAGATAGATAGATAGATAGATAGATAGATAGATAGATACCAAATGCCACCCAGTTCACATTTGATTATTGCGTTATTACGCATGCGTGCGCGTGCATGCAAGTGAATAATAATAATAATAATAATAATAATAATAATAATAATAATAATAATAATAATAATAATAATAATAATAATAATAATAATAATATAACAATAATAATAATAATAATATCTGGGGTTTTACGTCCCAAAACCACGATATGGTTATGAGAGACGCCGTAGTGGAGGGCTACGGAAATTTTGACTATCTGGTGCACTGACATTCGCACAGTACAGGGTCTCTACCATGACCGCCAAGATTTTTGTAAACTTGCGGCCAGGATGTTGACCGTGCAGTGTAGTTCATCATGCTCGAGATGTGGTGCCTTAACGGTGACATAATTCAGTCAGATGTCGTGGTTTTCGGAGCTACAGTAGGCATACCTGGCTTCCCCGCAATGGTGGGTTGATGTCGGTGTGAGTATTTCAAGCGAAAAAAAATTGTAGCTCAATTTCAAGACATTCGAGTTGATTAATGAGATATACTTGACGCCGGTTACACATTTGGTATGCGTATTTCTAATTTCGTCCTGATGCGAGACTGATAGGCTAGGAGTTTGACATTTTGAGGGGCATGACGCAAATGGTGTGACCCCATTGTTTCGTTAACAGATCATGTAATGTTCGTAAAATGCGTTGCATCGGTTTAATAACTGCAACGTGTGACTCCGAGATATTTGTATAGGAATGAACTAGTTCAAGGTTTGCGCCAGCGATATGGTAAGACAAAATACGTAGACTTCTACGTCCGCAGAAGGAGACAGCCTCACATTTGGTGCGGTTCAGCTCCATTAGTGAAAGGTTACACAATTCTTCCACACTTTGTAAGTTGTTTTGAAGAGAAGTGTTATAGAAAACGCGGTTAATTTTAGCACAATTTGCGCAATTCTCTGGAAACATAGGGATTTTAGCGGGTTCATCATATGGTAGGTAAATAATGCAAGTCAAAAATAGAAACGGAAAACTACGGGCCCATAAGGCAGCTTATTAAAGTATTGTTTTGGGCGTGTTGGTATGTAATACTGAAGCTTTTCCCGCAGGAAAAGCTTTCCCGCTCTGTCCGTGTTTTTTCGTGCGCTAAAACCTTGAGTAGTCCGGAAGGGAGGCCTTAAGTTACGAGGATAGACTCAGGTATTTTATGGCTGACAAAGACTGATTGTGGATGGTTGCCTAAGAATTCGTTTATGCATGCTAAGATATGGGCATTTAGATGTAACGCAACAAGTTTTAGTGCTAGACGCTCATAAAAAGGTTTGCCAAATGATTTTGCAAAATCTAGGAAGATGGCTTCAGTCGGTAAATCAGAATCATGGATTACATGCAGGTAGGCAACAAACAAGGCTACCTGCCATGTGGCTGGCTTTCCTGAAATGGTGGTATAGCGGGTAAGGGGCGCTTCAAAAGTCGGTATTTTTTTACGCGTCCCGCCTGTTTCCTAGCGCACGAGATGGCGTGGGCGGTGGCGGCTCTCAACGCAATCGCCTTAGCAAGCAACCCTGGCCCGGGTGCGGAGTGTTGACAGCACGGCTTGAGACAGCGGCATGGTTGATCGTTTCGTAGCTGTCGTGCGGCGTCGCCGGAGCAATCGATCAACAACGTCTCAGTTGCGCATAGTGCCAGGTCCAGCTGCCGCGACTGTCTATTATAGGGCACTAATTGATTCAGCAAATCTTCCAATCCACACTCCTCCGAAGCACGCTTACTAAAAATACATGCCCGACTTATTGTACAGCAGCGCTAAGCTTATTGAGAGAGCCCATTGAAATAGAGAGGTATGTAGCACGTTTTGTTCAACATCGCTAAGCCGCGCCAACCGACCCGGGGAAGTATGCAGTGACATCAGAACTTTAGCAGAAAACTTCATGTAATCACTTCTGAAGTAATTATTGTTCGAGGGCTCGAATTACACATGTCTAACTGTTTGTAGCTTCAGCGAAAATATTTATTTCGTGCTCCTAGCGCCCGGACTACAAGGAATAGCAAGCTGTCCTCCCTGGTTGGTTTCGGTTATCAGCCTAATTTAGGCAGGATGCGGAGTTAATTGCTGGCATGGGTGTTTTGGCGTCTAAGAAAACGACCGAGTAACACTAAATACCTGCCCCACGCATTTCCTTCAAATATAATACGCAGTACTGAGCTTTCGTTTTCAGTCTTTGTCATCTGACGGACACTTTTGACGTGGCGCTCGAGGCATATCACTTTTCGAAGAAATAGTATGGCTGTAGTAGCGTCACTTCTTTAACCACGACAAAACTAATCGTTAATATTTGGATCTCCTCTAATTTAAGATAGCCCCCCTGCCAAATTTTGCTCGTTCATTTTGCTTATATTATTCTGTCTTCACAATTTTAGAGACATGGTTGGTGCACTCTTGAATGCACATGACTTGACACAAAAAACGCATGGCCGTTTTGGTGTTCATTCTATATATGCTGTAGGACACACGAATCCTTGACCTACCAATATCTTGAAGAACACACGAATCTTCGCTGCATGTTACCACCATCGTAATCAACAAGGAAGGTGACGTCAGTTACTTGCAAAATATATACCGAGCAGCTTACTGTACGTTGCTTTCTAGATATTAACAATTTCATTCACTGGTAGAAAATGATTTTAGCTACACAAGGGGAGAAATTCGGGCTTGTTGGTAAGACATTAGGAAGTATTTAGTGCGTTGTGTCCTCCCTTCTCGTCCTAGTGTCACTTTGCGCTGAATACTTTCTATTTTTGCTAATGACGGACTAATGTCAATATTCGGCAAATGGAAGAGTTGCTTTCGCGTAGTTGCCGTTAGCTACATATAAAAAAAACCCAAGGTGCCTGGAAGTAATCGACATTACCGTACTACAGGCTTTTTGATTGTGGTGCTCACTCGTTAAATCCAGAATTAACTTTGAATCACTAAAGGGTGTCAAGCGATCTGGTGCGTTACCAGGGAGAGTGAGGACCTGGGTGTTCAAACGCCATCTGAAAATTTCTTATTTTAGATGTGAAGCATCTTATGGCGAAGCTTAATCCGGTGGTGGTGGTGTGCCGCGTGCCCACCCTTACTGCGCATGCGCAAACCCTTTAAAAAAAATAAAAATAAAAAACCTCCTCTCCCCCCTCTCTCTCCTCTAGGCATCCCTCCCCGCGGCAACCACACTCTCACTGCGCATGCGCGTTCCCCCCTCCCTCTCCTCTCCTACGCTCCCCCCCTCTCTCCTCTACGCATCCCTGCCCACGGCGTTCACACTCCCACTGCACATGCGTGTCACCCCCTCTCTCTCCTCTCCTACGCTCCCCCCCTCTCTCGCCTCGCGACGCCGACGCAGGCAGCGTCTGCTAGCGAGTTTCTTGGTTGAACAAACCGACTGCTCGCGCTGCACAACCGTTCACTGGCCACCCCGTATATATGGCAATAGATCTTGACCTCCAAGGCGGTGCCGGTGGGAGATTTCTCATGTGCGTTGTTGAGCAATAAAAATTCGCAGCGTGCGCGTTAACTAAAACCGGAGTGTGGGTCTCTGTGTCCAGTCGGAGTCTTCTGTCTCTCATTGCCCATTAGCAGCGATTGGCATGTTCCAGTAGGAAACACTGCTCCATCACTGTCTGCTTTGCGCCTCCCCAGTTTTCTCTCCTGCGCAACGCTGCGATGAGCGCCAACGTCAACGCCGCCGCCAGTGTAAGCGCTAGCGCCCGCTGCTTCACATCTACACATGGTTCCCTTTAGCGGGAGATGGTGTAATTTTTCCATCTGCATATAGACGTACACATGAAAACGCACCCACGATCTTATTTAAACTGTGATTGAACCACCATCTCCCCCCACCCTCTGCCGAAAAGAAATTGGTGGCTTTGTTACTGACAGCGGTATGAGAAGGAATTTGACGGTAGTTTACAAGAAGCAGCATTGTGATAGGTTAAGTGCGGCAAAAAGAAACACAAACCAATTCGGGACTATCATACTAATCTTCATCGCCTACGTGATTGTTGTACCGGCAGTACATGGAGGATGCGGGCATTTTTCAGTCAAAAGAAACTATACACTTGCCTTTACGCCCGGTGTACGCATGTGCTTATGTCGTTTTTCTTGACGCATTATAACACTAAATGAAAGATAAGAGAGCTGATACCAACAAATTGTGCGCAATATTACGAAGCCTTTATTACCTGCCCCCCACACGATTCTTTATAATCGTCAGCATATTTGTTCAGGCTATTTTGAATACAGATAGCTCAGTGACAACAAAGGTAGACGCGAACATTCCTCACTTATTGCTGCCCTCAAGAACCGGTTTCGATACAATATAGAAAGAAAACCTACTTGTTGCTTTTTTATGTCCCTGCAGCGTCATGCATAATACGGTGCCGGGACCCGGAAAACGTAGGTCCATGTTATGCGGGTGGGTAATATGCCAAGCTTATGTAGTTGTGGATGTCTTTGAAGCAACTTAATTCACGAGGTTCGTAAAAACGGGCCACAACATCGTTTGTTGTTTTAAAATCTGCACACCACGGTCTGTGTATATGTTGCAAGTAGGAAAATCAGGGTCACAACACGTCTTGTACATATGTTCTCTTTATTTTTACCGAATAAATGTCTGGGTAATGTGAAATGCTCTGTCAAAATGTTTTTAGTGTGAAGATAAAACAACATTTTACAGACTCAAGGCAATAGATCTGTAAATGCTTACTGCAAGATCCGAGCAAACGAATCACCCCCCCCCCCCCCCGCTCTTCAGCTAGTCGAAATAGCTTCCGAAGTGGAGGAGGGGGGCGTTTCCCAGCAACAGTACCGTAATTAAATATGGCAGCCGCAAAAAATAAAAAATAAACGTAGTGCATGTTGACTTCCTCAGAAGTCTTTCGCTCTCTTTAATGGCATGGCGCATACGACGAGAGATCAAAACACAAGTTCGCTGCAGAAGCAATCAGACCACAGGAGCATTATTGAATGCAAGCACCTGCTATGTGGAGCCAAGGCAATGGCTGTTAAAAAAAAAGACATTTTGCAACCCTTGCTTTTTGTTGCCTATGGCGTCATACGTTCCACATTGTAATATATATCTCGATGGCGAGCCTTCTGAACTCGGATTCCTGAAAATGGTGATGTGTGCCCTTGGCTATGTTCGGGGTGCGATCATTATGCAGAAGAAAAAAAAAGATAATTTAGAAAAAAGAAACTTCAGTCGCCGGGGCGTAGATGTCAGGCTCCTAATTATTATTGGATGGAATTCAAGCAGGCCAGCATTGCATGGATGTGGTTCATGATCGGGGTGCGTAACCGGGGGCGGGGAGCAACGCTTTTATTTAACGGCGGGAAGATTCGACATTACCAGTGATATCGCAGGAGGCGTTTACCCGGATAGGAGGGCTTGCTCGGAATTTCATTGTATAGCACCGCCAAAATGCCTGGGTACATAAGGAAATTTATATGGATCTTTAAACTTTATTATTATGACAACTGCAGGTTCTTCAGTCCAGGATATGGCTGGAGTTGATGCTTCAGCGCTCCTCGTCGCATTGCTGCTGAGCTTTTTGAAAGGAAGCTTCGAAGTCGGTGGATGGATAGAAGACGGAGATCCGAACAGATTTGAGAATCGAGTCTTAGCCCGGTTCGCCTACGCGCGTGAGAAGCACCAAAGAGGTGCACACTTAAGGTTTCTCGTTACGCAAGCCAGGGGAAAGGTATGTTGTCCAACAGTGCAAGTGTGAACGTTTCTTTGCTCATTTGGCTATATGAAGTGCAGAGCTGCTGTGTCTACGCCCGCCCACATGCGCTTTCCTTACAACTTCATATATATATATATATATATATATATATATATATATATATATATATATATATATATATATATATATATATATATATATATACAGGGTGTTTCAAGAAATGTGTCCACTATTTTTTAAAAATCAGAAAAATGCGGTATTTGCTCGCTGTCTTCCCCATTGCTTTTTCTGTTGCTGCAGGTATCTTAAGATGGTTGAAAACACGATTTGGGACAGTAATTAAGAAAGTTAAATTAATTAATTTTTAATTAGCGGTGTTAGGTGGTTAAGTCCAATACGAGAATTTAAGTCCTTCATGCGAAGAACCTATTTCAGCTTTGAGATTTCGAAAAAGCGGCCTCTATAAATTATTGTAGCGTAATGAAATTCAGGCAAATTCAATGGTGAAACCGAAGCCCAAGCACCGATGAGCGCAACAAGCAGACGACTAGAATGACGTCACTGTTCAAGACAACGGTTACAGAGGTGCAGTTCTTCCCCGTTCGTTTAAGTATGTGCGTCATGTGTGCTACTACTGCAGGGGCAGCCCACACACTCACACCAAGAAGTCGGTTGATGGTTGATATAATGACGTCCACTCATTGTGGACATCTCAGACGAATATGGCAGTTGCGCTCTTCCGCGTTTCGGTTTCGGTTTAGCCGCTGAATTTGGGAGAATTTTACTACATCGTAATCATTCCTAGAAGTCGCTTTTTTCGAAATTTGAAAGCTGAAATGGGTTCTTCGCATGAAGGACTTCAAGTCTCCCATTGGACTTAACCACCTAACTGCACTAATTAAAAAGTTAATTAATTTAATTTTCTTAATTACTCTCCCAAATCATCTCTTCAACCATCTTAAGACGCCTGCCGCTACAGAGAAAGCAATTGTGAAGACAGCGAGCAAATACCGCATTTTGCTGATTTTTTAAAAATAGTGGACACATTACTTGAAACACCCTGTATATATATACCGGGTGTCCCGGGTAAATTTAGCAAATGGTTAAAAAGAATAATATTAGAGGCAGACGAGTGAAATCAGGTGCATATTGCTGACAGCCACCTTGCGCACTACAGGAAATTTGTTGTTTTGTAAATACTCAGCTTATTAATTAGGATTATTTAACTGAATAACAAATATTGACCTTAGGCAAGAAATGGGACTTGCAAAGTTCGAGAGCGTCTTCAGAAACCCCCATTGCATTATTTGCGATAAAGTCTCACGTGTACCGTTCTTTCCAAGCTACAAAGAAAGCCCGCGAAATAAAAAAAAAAAAAACATCGCCGATCGTTCTGTCAAAAGAGTCGGTATAACACGAAAGCGAAACGTGTCTTCAAGCAGGTAGTTGAGCGTTTGTTGTGCATTGTTTCGCCACAAGGGCGAAGGAATTGTAGTGTCACGTGAAGAACGGCAAGCAGCTCGCAACTTGCTGCGCGCACCTCAAGCAGGAAGGACGCTGAAATGAGCATACACAGGACGAGCGCGGACTAACAACTGTCGCAGATCGACACCCAAGGCGCCCTGGTCTAACGCAAAGACGCACGATACCGCCGCACAAGTATACACGCGACGGCCACGAACTGTAAAAATTGTTACTTCACGTGTGAGCAGCGCGCTCCTTCGTAAACGCGGCCGCTGCGGCAAGCGAAGGGACCTTCGTGCGCTCTTTAACCACTGTAACTTCAGAGCAAACTTGTGGTCGAAGCACAAGCCGTACAAAGCGCCTCAATGCCCCAATCACGAGATAAGCGCGCGCGCACGAGTGACTACGCCCTCTGTAGGCGCGCGCGCATCGCAGCGACAGGGGCAACGACCTTTAGAGCTGCCCTCCACGCTACCTTCACACCATCTCTCTAGTGATGACCAAAACGCGCTGAAGTCGACTAGCTCTGAGTACCACCGGCGGTATTTGGTGCATATAAATAGCTTGCCGTTAGCCCCCTGAAGTATGTACGTTCTTGTGGCCGAGTGGTTTAGCGCCGCGTGCAGTGGAGCGAGAGGTCGTAGGGTCGACGCCCGGCGACAGAACTTCTTCTAGTTTTTTTCTTTGCAGTCTATTAGTTTATGTTTTACAACGTCATATCCGTGACGGAAATACGTCAGTGGAGCCGTGGTGAACCCCGGCATAAAACATGTTCGTGTTAAAAAAAAAGGCACGTGACGGTGGTTTCTTGGCCCTTTGCCAGCCATTTGGCGCTCGTCACGGTGCAAGTTGTAGCGAGCACGCGTCAAGAAACCACCGTCAACTTATCGGCCTACCGCAGCGAGGCAGCCGGCTAACTTCGAATGCTAACGTGGTACGCGAGGTAACCTAGCACTCACTGGGTGTTCCCCAGCTAGCGCAGCCTCCGACGCAAGCTATAAGCTACGATGGTGCAGTGCGCGCTCACACTCCTCCTCCGCGTTCACATCAAGAAGCGCACCACCGCTCAACCGTCACCAGACATCGTCACCGCTACTTACGCACAGCAGTCCGCTTGTCAGACAGTTCATCACCCCTAGGAACCATGAGGTGCGGTGCGCCCCTGACCACCACCCCCTGTGCTACTACCTCGGAGAAGACGGCCATATCTGCCGTCGTTGCCAATACAGCCAGATGGGACTGCCTGGCTTCGCCGTTAACAGCGTCCACAGCGTTGTGAGCGGCCACGCGACATTGCCGACTACTGCGCAAGAGCGCAGTGGTCTCCCCGACGGCCTTCGCGATTGCGTTGGTCCGGTGGCTACCTTATGGCCGGCAGTACACCACTTCTGTGTGGTGCTGAACCGTGAGATTGTATCTGCGAAACTAAAAGCAGCCAGTGATGTAGGTGTAATTGCTGTTCCTCACATTATTGAAGATCCTCCGACGACGACGCTATGACGAAATCTTCATAACACGCCCAACAGGATCCTGTAGACAAATATTTAGTTTGATGTTTGATAATTTTGATGCGAAGATGACGTCGTCATCTTCGTCGCATCAAACTTTCACCAATATCTCTGGTTTCTTGGGATAGTCCTAGGGGCAGTAAGGTCATCTGGGCTTACACTGGAACAACAAAGGTGTTGCCTTGCATACGAAAGAAAGCTGTTCTTCTTAGGACATGCTATCAGGAGGGCTAGAGTGCGCCCCGACTCTAAGACAACCGTCGCCGTCGCTTCATTCGCGCCACTCGACGACAACAAGGCGGCACGCTAATTTCTCTGTCTGTGTGCCTATTACACACAGTAAACCAGTTTGCACCCTTAAGGGGGGTTTCGCCGTGTCTATAACTAACACCCTTACACCCTAGGAAAAGGGTGTTTTGACGTACCAAAACACCCATATCATCCACAACAGTGGATGGCGATATTGAACAATAGCGGTGAAATCACGGACCCTTGCGGGGTGCCCCTATTGCTCAGTTCCATTTTGTCCGTTTCGATCTCCCCGACCTTGAGCAGGGGACACAATCCCTAGGGTCGCGTCGATCCGCATCCTCGGTATGATCGTGGAGTCGTCGGGCACCAATAGCCAAACGATCCTCCGGCTCGCAAAAAAGACTGACAGCACCATCGGCCTTATCAGGAGGGTCGCCAACAGACGCAGTGGTCTTGCAGAAGACAACCTGGTCAGGCTTATCCACGCGTTCTTACTGTGCCACTTTACCTACGTCGCGGCCATGCATGTCTGGAGGAGGGCTGAGCGGGATAAATTAAACGCCATGATCCGGAGAGGCATCAAGAGCGCTCTTGGTATCCCGAACTACACGCAGACGGAACGACTCCTCCAGCTGGGAATGCACAATACGCTCGAGGAGATTGCGGAGGCACAGGAGAGGGCACAGGTCATCAGACTCTCGGGCACGAAGGCTGGGAGGCGACTCCTGATGGCCATGGGTATCCCGTCGGCCACAGTGGACGACAATTACCAGGGATTGCCAAGAAGACAACGTGAACAAATCATCGTTTCCCCCCATTCCGCGCAATATGCACCCGCTGCGAAACACGGGAAGAAGACGGGCCAGGGCAGCGGCGATCCTCCGCAGTGTAGCAGAGGTCCCTGGGGAGAGCTGTTTTGTCGACGCGGCCAGGTACGGGAACAGCAACAAATACGCAGTGGTCTCGGTCGACCAAGCTGGTTCGGTCATCAATGCCGCATCGACTGAATGTTCCTCCTCGAGCGCTGCCGAGCAGGTGGCCATCGCCGTCGCTCTCCTCGACGAGAAGCGCGCGAACGTATACAGCGACTCACGGGCAGCCGTCCGTGCCTTCGCCGTCGGCGCAATCGCCAAGGAAGCACGCCGTATTCTCGGTCAAAAAGACATCTCTAACCACATCTTAGCGTGGTTCCCTGCTCACATGGGTCATTTTGAAGGAGGCCCCACCAACCTCAACGAGCTGGCCCACTCCAAGGCGCGAGGTATGACGTTCCGCGCCCACGGAGGTTCTCCCCAGCCCACGACGTTGGACAATAGAGATCAGCCCACCACATACAATGAAATTACGCAGCACTTCTACCTAAGCAGGAGGGTCTACCCCCCCTCCTCACAGAAAACTACACAGAGCCCAGGCCATGACGCTTAGACTCCTGCAGACTGATTCATATCCAAATCTGGCCTTACTTCACAAAATTTACCCGGATACTTACACTAGAAGCTCGTGTCCCCTTTGTGGGGAAGTAGCTAACTTAGAGCATATGCTCTGGCGATGCCCCTCGTTACTGGGCAGTGAACAAGCCGACCCAGCCAAGTGGAGCTCCGCCATCAGAAGCCCCAACAAGGGGGGATCAGCTTTGGGCCGTCCAGAGAGCCCACGATGCGGCGGTCAGGCTAAGCCTGCCCGTCCCAACGTGGGAGAAGCCCACTGCGCGCTAGTCGCGTCTCTCAGGACTATATTTAATAAAGTTCCACCATCCATCCATGGGTGTTTCCAATGGCCTAAACACCCTTACACCCTTATGACTGAAAAAAAAAACGGGAAAAATGAAATCTACCAGTCAGGGAACGTGGAATCCCAGTTGACATCAGCATATAAGGTGCACGCGCGCGCCAGACCATACACAGAACAGAGCGTATTGTAAAATATCCCATGGACTCTGCGACGCGCTACGTAGCCTTAAAGTGACCATCGCCTATATATAGCCATGGTATCTTAAGCCACCGTTCAGTGCCGGTCGGAATATTCCTGTTCCCTATAAGTGAGCACTAAACATTAAGATATCAGGCGTAAATTTATGGTATGCTTGTAGATACCCCTAAAAGAGACATAACTTTTAATCTAAACTCGCCTAAGGTCCAGCGACTCTTTAATCAGCGAGTCTCAGTTATCATCTGGTACGCTGTTGTATGGGCAATGGGTGTTTCGATTAGCCAAAACACCATTACCCCCTAAAGGGTGTTTTAGCTAGAACATCACCCTTAAGGGTGTTTTGGGGAAGGGAAACACCCTTACACCCTAATTTTGCAAATTTTGGTTAGGCAAAAGAATGTTTTGCCTGTTTGAAACACCCTTAAGGGTGCAAAGTGGTTTACAGTGCAGGTGCTTTATAAAAAATTATTCCCGCATCGCTGAGCCACTTATGAACCTAAGGAAGACGGAAGTCGAGTGGAAATGGGAAAATACTCAAAAAGAATTATTCCAGGAACTCTTGCGAGGTGTTCGGTCCCGCCCGATAATTGCCCACTTCAACAAAACTGCAAAAACTGAAATTCACGCTGACGAAACTAGTGCGGGCCTCGGCGATGTGTTTTTCCAAAAAGGATGGATTTGAAAGGACCATAACTTATGCTAGGCCCGCGGCTCTCAAAGACGGAGGCAAATGATTTGACAACAGAAAAGGATTGCTTTGCCATCATTTGGGCTACGTCGAAGTGTGCCCCAAATTGTGCGGCAGGCGCTTCGAGGCCAACAGTGACCACCACTCCTTGCGTTAGCCGGCAAGTCTGAAAGACCCTTAAGGTGGCCTCCAACTGTGGAGCCTCAGACTTCAGGAATATGACATCACCATCGTTTGCAAGTCCTGCCGAAAGCGCTCTGATGCCGACTGTTTGTTCCCTGTTCACCCACCGCCTCCTGATGATCTTGACGAAGTCACCTTTGTGAGACTCATAACTTCGATCTTGTGCGACGACATTGTCAACAGCCAAGAATTCCGGAGCTGAGGACTATGGCAAATTATTAAGCGGCAAGACCGTCGTTGCACCCAACGTATTTAAACAAGGATTGGCGTTGTGTTGTGTACAAAATGATGTTCTACTAAAGAAGAACTTTTCACCGGTCCGAGGCAACTACTTTTAGGGGCGAAGCTCCTCTAGCCGGGGCTCTGTCTCCCGTTGGCGTAGCCACGCTAGTGCGATGACGATGACGCTGCCGTCACGGCACAGCACATGCAAGGTAACCATTATATACGCCATGACGAAAACGATGACGCTGATGACGATGAAGAATAAGGGTGTTCTAGACCGCACATTCTCTTTCTGCCATCACGGCACAGCACATGGAATTTACCCACTATACGTCATAACGATCAGACCACACACACCTCTTTCTGCCCGCGAGGTCGAAGACCGATGAAAGCGGCGACAAGCAAACTTGGAAGCGGAACGGGCACGAGATGCAGCGGCCAAGCGCCTGAAGCGTTCGCTACCCGAGACTGGAGGGGCCGACGCGCGCTTCAAGCGCGACTTCCTAGACCACTCGTTGATGTGTGGGGGGAATTGTTTCACGGTTTTACCGATAAGTGTTGGAGCTTCGCCCCACTCATCACCATTCACTTCGTGGAGATGGCGTCGATTTTTCGTTGTGCCTTCAGCATTACGCCAGAAGTCCTCCAGACCCTGTACGACGGCCCTGACGGCTGGACACATGGTTGTATCCCGCGGTTTAATGAGAATACAAGAAAGATACTAGGGGTCACGCCTTACCGCGGACGTTTATAGTTATGAGCAGACATCCCGGAACTGTCAGCTACGCGAAACACCCCCCGACAAGGCCAGCGGGATTCGTCAGCTGATCCATCCACCTCATCGATCCTTTCAACAGATCAAGATAAGATTACGGGGGCCACTTCCTACGTCAATGTCCCGCAAAAATGGATCGTCATTGCTACGGGCTATCATACCCACTACGCCGAAACCAGAATTCTGCCTATAGGTAGTGCCGCCGAAATAGCAAAAGTCGTCCTTGAGAACGTCCTGCTCCGGTCACACGGCACTCCAAAATTCCTCATCATCGACAGATGCGCGTGTTTGACGGCAGACGCAACGCAAGCGGTCTTGAAATACAGCCAGACAAGTCACCAACAGATAACTATCTACCACTCGTAGACGATCGGCCTCACAGAGTGGCTAGTTGCCTCGCCGACATTCTGCGATGTACGTCGACGTCGAACACAATACGTGGGATGTCATGCTTCTGTACACACGCTTCGCTTGTAACATGGCACAACAAGAAAGAACGCCCATGACGCCGTTTCATCTAGCTTACGGAATAAGCCTCTTAACTTCCATTGACGTCACGCTGTCGACCGTTAGTAACATGGAGAACGAGAACGTTGCGGATTACTTCAGTGCGCCGAATAAGTACGCCAGCTCGCCTGTCTGCGCATGAAGAACTAGCGGATGACCAACAGCCACTATTAGCACCTTCAAGAACGTTTCACTGAATACCGGCCCGGTGACCCGTCGAAAAAAGAAATGCCTATTTCAAGAAAGCTTATTTTATCAGCATTTATAAACAGCATCACCCGTAACTATCCTTCCTTTGAGCAATACCTAAATATTTCCAACTTACATTTACCCTCAACGATGAGGTGCTTCAACAAGCAGCCATGCGCTTTTGTCAGTGTGCTCTTCAGCACCATCATTTAATCTAAATATAACCGTGCAATACTTCACGTTCAAATATTACGGTGGTAAGCTGCGAAGCTTAAGTTTTTCACCCCTTATCGACTGCAAAAGTACATGCACGTTTTTCAGCCAGGGCATTTCCTGCGCGCAACCTTTCTTACTTATCGCAAACCGCAGCTGATGGACTACTGACATACACAGCACGCTAACGGAAAGCGCAGGGTGCGGTCACCACTGTTCGTGAGAAAACATTTGTGCCAACGGAGCGATGATACTCCGACTGGCCACGCCTCGTACGCGCTCATCAAACTCGAATTAAACCTATCGCATATATCGCACTTTGTATTCAGCTAAGGTCCCGCTGGAGTTATGCGCTGCCTGATGCGCTACTGCTACAGACAAGTGTGCGTTAATCTGCACCAACAGGTGCAGCTGCGACGTGTTCACCGCATGCAACAGTTTTTCAATACATGTAGGGATAGATTATTAATGTCTATCTGTATGTGTGCAGTTCGAAGGAGGAAAAGTGGTGAGCCTTGGATTCATTGTCTACCAGGGAGATGTGGTATGTTCAATACGTCGCACATAGCGTACATTTATATTGCTTGTCTTGCTTAGCTATCTATTTGGGACGAATTCTGATCTTTATCGATACTACCCATTACCGAATAGGTATGACTCTTTGGATATCCAAATTATACAGAGTATATTCATATTTCTGGACTCAATAATTCATGCTTGCTCTTTTCGCTGGTAGCATTGTCAAGCTTTATACTACAGCTAATCGCAGTAATAATTCAATAAAGCCCTTCTTATTGTACATGCTGCGTTGAGCTACCATTAGTGGGAATACAGGACACTTACTTGTAAGAACAAACTATATGTGAAACAAATATGATTACATGGCTTCTCACAATGTACAAAACAAGGCCGCCGTCGGCGGCAACATGAGCCGTACTATAAATAACACCTGATACATTAGGCGCGGACAACTAGCGGACAGGTGCTGCCACCTAGCTTATTTTTCGCGGAAACCACGCATTGCCGTTCACTTCGTTTAAGCGAGATGAGACTCTGTTGCACGTTTCATGGCAACGAATCTATACATGATAGCGTTATTTGGTACCTGTGTATAAGAAGTCCATGGCTTTCAGTATTACGTTTATGTCGCCAACCGCTTATTATAAACATAAAAACATTCGTGAGTAGCACAGCGAGACAGAGCAACAGAAATGAACAGACTAGCACAAGCGCAAACAAACTGATTTTATTGACGGCAGCCTGCCTTCAACAAAACTATTTGTCAGTTTGCGCGTGTACTTATCTGTTCCTTTTTGAGGTCACGTGTCGTTGCGTTACTCAAGGTGGTTTTTATGTCTAAGCAAAGACTCACCCAAAAGTGAACTATTTTAAAGCTTATGGTAACCCTACTAATTCTTCTCTAATGATTATTCCGTATTTAATTGGGTTAAATCCCTAACTATTACTTCTTATCTCTTGCAGATGCTAGAGAAATGCCTCGCAACAATTTTTGCTCCCCTGCATGGTACACCTCAGAGGAGACTGCTCATCACTAAGTTTTGGTGCAGACAAAGTTTTTAAAACAAGCTTGACCTACGAGTATACGACGAAACGTCGCCCATGTGCGAGTCAACGCGAGTTAGGTGCAAGTACTCAATGGACAATAAAAGGCAGCGGAATCCTAGACAATGACATGCACTTCGAAATAATAGATCATGAATATTATGAAAAACACAAATAGACCAGCCATGTGCTACACATCATAATAGACTTCCATTGTAGGCAATGAAGAACGTAAAAGAAAGTTAATAACCTTACAGGAACCTTCCATACCATTGAGTCTGGCCAGTATAAAAACAAACTTCATATGCCTTGTTTGTTCATTACTTGCCACCTTCAAAAATGAAGTCACTGTATCTTATTACATTGGGCAGGATTCGGTCGCTGATTGTGCTGCACGAACTCTTAAGTTGGGAATAGGCAGTTGTGACCAGAAACATCAGACACCTATGAACGGATTCCACAAAGCACTGCTCCAATTAATACAACACACCAGCCTTACACCACGCATATAGTGTGATCAAATATATGCTTATGGTTTTTGATAATTTAGGCACTAGTAGAAGCATGAAGGCAAATAAGTTCGGCAAGTAAGTTGAGTGGTCAAAGGGAAAGAGGGTGAACTAATAATCGTCTCTGTCAGACGCCCAGTTAACTAAGACTGCACAACGAATTCATTCTAGGAAGACGGCGTGCAAATACTGAGAAAAGGAAGTCAAGACTTCCGTTTTGGTCTATAGTATCTTAAGTGGAATACTAGCAATCGGAGTACCTACGAGAAGAAAAAAGTCACAGTTTCGCCAAGGCGAAGCAATGAACGCGATAGCAACAAATTGGAATGTCAAGCGAGGAATGGCAAGCTGGTCGAAACGTGCAGCGCGCTGCTCACGCACACGTAACGCACGAAAACAACCCGCACAGGACGACAGTGAACTAAAAACATTCACAGCTCGACACTTAACGCGCTGCTCAAACAAAAAAAAAATTGAAGGACACTTGGTACATTCCAAAGTGTGTTCGGCGAAAGCGTGTGGCCATTCCACTAAATATGCCATATCTTTTTTCTTTTACACTCTCACTGCGATAACACAAATACCGAGTGTGTGCGTGTTTTCTTTTTAAATTTTTTACGGTGAATCGCCGCGAGACCCGAGACTAATCTTCCTCCGTGCGCATGCGTTAGTATTTTTTCTCGCGCTTTGCGCATCGCGCAAACGCCATCCGCGTTCCAGCGCTTAAATTGACGGACCCTTTTGTAAATTCGAAAGTGTATTCCGTGGACGCATGTGTCCATTGAGACGTTGTCGATCAGAATGATTGCAAGGGCTGGGCACAGTGACGCTACGCAAGCAAAGCGCGAGCGCTGTGGAGTCCGACGCGACCGCCGTCCGTTTTCGCACCCCGGCGGCCACCTGATTCCGTGCCAGAGCTCGGATGGACAGACGGACGGAGGGACGGACGGATGGATGGACAGACGGACGAACGGACGGACAGACAGATGGACGGACGGACGGACGGGCGGACGCCGGACGGACACCGGACGGACGTGAGCATGAGACATTAAAGGTTTTCGCCTTAAAATTACACCATCTCTCCCGCTAAAGGGAACCATGTGTAGATGCGAAGCATCGGGCGCTAACGCTTACACTGGCGGCGGCGTTGACACTGGCGCTCATCGCGGCGTTGCGCAGGAGAGAAATCTAGGGAGGCGCAATCACGCAGTGATGGACCGGTGTTTAATACTGGAACACGCCAATCGCTGCTAATGGGCAATGAGAGACAGAAGACTCGGACTGGACACAGAGACCCGCAGTCCGCTTTTAGTGAACGCGCACGCTGCGAGTTTTTATCGTTCGACAACGCACAGGAGAAATCTCCCACCGGCACTACCTTGCAGGTCAAGATCCAGTCCCTATATATACGGGGTGGCCAGTGAACGGTTGTGCAGCGTGAGCAGTCGGTTTTTTCAATCAAGAAACTCGCTAGCAGACGCTGCGTGCGTCGGCGTTGAACGGTTGCGCAGCGCGAGCAGTCGGTTTTAGGGACGAAGCTCATTATACCGTGGGTCGGTGCGTCCCTTGTTTGTAGTAGCCACCTGCGTGATGACGATGACGATCGCGATGCCATACAACACATGGCATCGCGATATGGCCTCACATGCACATCGTTTGACCACATGCAACCAACCACCATCACGTCTTTGATGATGTACCTCAGGCGTGCGTCCCCTGTAGTTTGTAGTACGTAGTAGCCACCTCGATTTGCAAGGTCCTGTGTGATGACCGATGACGCTGCCATCACGGCACACCACATGGAATGTACCCACTATGCGTCATAACGATGACGCTGATGACGATGACGATCGCGATGCCATACAACACATGGCATCGCGATGGTTTACCGATGAACCTCCGGAGCTTCGCCCACTCATCATCATTCACTCCGTGCATATGCTGTTTTTTTTTCAATCAAGAAACTGGCTAGCAGACGCTGCCTGCGTCGGCGTTGCGAGGCGAAAGAGGGGGAGCTTAGGAGAGGAGAGAGGGGGGGAGGGGATGCGCAGTGGGGGGTGTGGTTGCCGCGGGGAGGGATGCCTAGAGGAGAGAGATGGGGGAGGGGACGCGCATGCGCAGTGAGGGTGTGAACGCCGTGGGGAGGGGATGCCTAGAGGACAGAGGGGGGGAAGCGTAGGAGACGAGAGAGGGGCAGGGGACGCGCATGCGCAATGGGTGTGTAAATGCCGCGGGAGGAATTGGCTAGAGGGGGGAGCGTAGGAGAGAGAGGGGAAGGGTACGCGCATGCGCAATGGATGTGTAAACGCCGCTTGCGGGAGGGATACCTAGAGGAGAGAGAGGGGGGAGCGTAGGAGAGGAGGTGCGTGGGGAGGTTTGCGCATGCGCAGTAAGGGTGGTCAGGACGCACACCACCCCCCACCACTACCGGACGGACGGACACCGGACGGACGTGAGGATGAGACATTAAAGGCTTTCGCCTTAAAAATAACCGCCCATGCACTCCGCACAAATGGTTAACCAGCGAAGCTGAAATGTGCGGCCCCGGTGTTAGCAGTGCGTTCAACTCGACGCTGCATTGAAGCCTTCCACAATTATCGTTGCCAGGTTGTGGTCGAACCACAGGTGGTCACAGACGTCGCAGCCGAAGCCAAATTGCCGCTGGAGAAACTCTCGCCGAAAGCGGGCGTTCGCCCCGGCGAACGCGCTCCCGCAATCATCACGTCGACGCTGTTCTGCCCGCAACGCCGCTTCTTCGGCGCGCCGTTGCTGCAAGCCTTACACATCGCGAGCTAACTCGTCGGCGTGGTTTGCAGGATCCGCCCGCCACCGGCGCTTGCATTCCCGTTCACGATTTAGCGCGGATTGGAAGGCTGCTGGATCGTGGATACGCAGTTGCTGCCGGCACTCGGCCTCGCGGGCCTGTTCTTGTGGCCGGACTGCAGCATCGGCCCGGCGAATGCGAGCTCTTTCATGTTTCCACTGTCGGCGCTCTTCTAAAGTTGTCCGCTGTTCGGGAGTTCGTAGGATCCGTGGCTTACCCATGTGGAAGCTCTCAGTCGAAACTGATTTCCGCCTGCTCGGCGCCACGGCTGCGACGGGATGGACGACGTCACTCACGGCCCAGCGAATTGCGCTCGAGCTTGGGTATGACGCTCAGAACGACGTAACTGATAGCACAGCCAATGGAGACCGCTCGTGACACAGGATGCCGAGCGGTTTTTCGTTTCTCCTAGCCATATACAGCTTTCGCTGTAAAACGACGCACGAAACGTATTCACAGGTACAGACGAGCGCGAACTAACAAGTGTCACAGTTGTTACTTCGCTGTGTTTGAAAAGCGTGCTCTTTTCGCAAACGGTGGGACTGCAGCGAGCGATGTGACCTTCGCGCGCCCGGTAACTACAACGCTATCGTTCCGGCGAAAGCCCCCTTCTCCGCCACCGCGAGATAAGCGCGCGCGCGCGCACGGGCACCTACCCTCTCCGCCCCCCCCCCCTTCGCGCAAAGTGCGCGCCGGAGAGCTAGGAGCGCCTGAGAGCGCGCGTCGCGACAAACGGGGCGCCCAGCTAAGCCCCGTCGAGCGCGGTCTTTACGCCATCTCGCTGGTAATGATGAAAACACGGTGAAAACTCGCTGTATATAAATAGCTCGCCGTTTGAACGTTCAAGGACGTTCGCCTTTCGTGGCTGAGCGGTTAGCGCCGCGCGCTGCAGAGCGAGAGGCGCCTGGTTCGATGCCGCGCGTCGGAAACATTTTTCTGAATTATTTTTCTTTTAAGTTTTTATAAATATATAGATACATATACGGGACATGACGGCGACGCCGACACCGACGGCGAAAACCAGCCGAGAGTGTCCATATAATTGCTATCGCAATAAAAGTTCACATAAGAATGAGGATGGCGTCGTTCTCCCGTACACTCGCCCCTGTCAATGAAATTGAAGGTGCACAACCATCGCAGTTTGTCAGTACTAACACACGAGTGAAAGACAGGGGTAATACGGCGGAAAACTCGAGAATAAGTTAAAAACAGCCCAGCCTTCGATGGAAGGAAGAAATAGTAGAAGTAACAGTAAGGGGTAGGAAGAAAGAAGTGTAGTCCAGAAAACAAAGCGCCGTAGGTGGCGTCCTGGTAGATATTAAGAGAAAAATTACACCATCTCCCGCTAAAGGGAACCATGTGTAGATGTGAAGCAGCGGGCGCTAACGCTTACACTGGCGGCGGCGTTGACGCTGGCGCTCATCGCAGCGTTGCTGCGCAGGAGAGAAAACTGGGGAGGCGCAAAGCAGGCAGTGATGGAGCAGTTTTTCCTATTAGAACATGGCAACCGCTGCTAATGGGCAATGAGAGACAGAAGACTCCGACTGGACACAGAGACCCGCACTCCGCTTTTAGTTAACGCGCACGCTGCGAATTTTTATTGTTCAACAACGTACAGGAGAAATCTCCCACCGGCACCACCTTGGAGGTCAAGATCCATTGCTATATATACGGGATGGCCAGTGAACGGTTGTGCAGCGCGAGCAGTCGGTTTTTTCAACCAAGAAACTCGCTAGCAGACGCTGCCTGCGTCGGCGTCGCGAGGCGAGAGAGGGAGGAGCGTAGGAGAGGAGAGAGATGGGGTGACACGCATGCGCAGTGGGATTGTGAACGCCGTGGGCAGGGATGCGTAGAGGAGAGAGGGGGGGAGCGTAGGAGAGGAGAGAGAGGGGGGACGCGCATGCGCAGGGGGAGTTAGACGCCGCGGGCAGGGATGGAGAGAGGGGGGAGTGTAAGACGGGAGAGAGGAAGGGAGGCACATGCGCAGTGTGGGTGTGGTTGCCGCGGGGAGGGATGCCTAGAGGAGAGAGAGGGGGAGAGGAGGTTTTTTATTTTTTATTTTTTTTAACTGTTTGCGCATGCGCAGTAAGGGTGGGGCACGCGGCACACCACCACCACCACCACCACCACCGGATTAAGCTTCGCCATAAGATGCTTCACATCTAAAATATGACCAGCCATATGTGTTCGTCATACAGTTGTGTTATGTAATACCAGTTTTGGTACACATCTCTTTAACGAAACGGCCAGGAGAGACAAAAGTCCTAGGCGGCCCCATAGATAGATAGATAGATAGATAGATAGATAGATAGATAGATAGATAGATAATAATAATAATAATATCTGGGGTTTAACGTCCCAGAACCACGATATGATTATGAGGGACGCCGTAGTGGAGGGCTCCGGAAATTTCGACCATCTGGTGTTCTTTAACGTGCACTGACATCGCACAGTACACGGGCCTCTACCATTTCGCCTCCATCGAAATGCGACCGCCGCGGCCGGGATCGAACCCGCGACCTTCGGGTCAGCAGCCGAGCACCGTAGCCACTATACCACCAAGGCGGACGAGATAGATAGATAGATAGATAGATAGATAGATAGATAGATAGATAGATAGATAGATAGATAGATAGATAGATAGATAGATAGATAGATAGATAGATAGATAGATAGATAGATAGATAGATAGATAGATAGATAGATAGACACGCTCAAAGTTCGCTAAGAAATGCTTCGCACTTAATATGGGCATGGACAGGTCACGTCAAAGAAAAATTAGGGGTTGCTGAAATCTAAGGTTTTGAAGGCAAATACTTAGATGGACATTATGCTAATCTGCGGTTGAACTTCCTGTACTTCGCATGACCTTGAAACATACAGATGGAGACGACATCACGTGGAAGTTTTTATCGAGGCGATAAGAAGGTCGAGTCCGTTTATTCGTCGCCTTGCGTTACCGTTAGATCACGGCGTCGCCTTACGGCTGCGTTGCCAAGCCGCGCTTTTGTTACTTTGCGGGAATACTGCTTTTTGCAGGATGTTTTGTTTGCAATACTTCGCCGGGCTGTTTGCGGGATTAAGTGATGTCGGGATTGACCGCTTAGAATCGTCGTCGTCAGCGGTGACTAACAGCAACCGCACGTTCACCCTTTGTTGTTTAACTTAAGTTTTCCGGCTAAGGGCTTAGATACCGGGCCCGGGTAGGGTCAATCCAATGTTGGGTCCATGCTGAGGTGACAGGCAGCGTCCTGCCGATGGCGAACGCGATGGGCGCCAGGACCTCCGTAACCTTACGGCCAGGGAGTCGGCGAAGTCGTGCGTTCCTTCATCAAGCTGGGGATGCGGCACGTAAACGGCGGCACTGTTCAGTCCCATCTCGTAATTTTGCAAGCGACAATAGGTGTGGCTGGATCCCCCGCAATGGCAGCATAGCGGGTGAGGATTGGGGGGGGGGGGGGGCGCCAAATTTAGGTCTTTCGCGACGCGTACCACTGGTTTATAAGCAGATCAGATGGGGTCAGCGGTGGCTGTCGACGGAATTGGTTCAGTGGGCAACCCTGGCGCAGGCGCGGAGTGGAGACAGCGGGGTGTGCGGCAGCAGCCTAGTTGATCGCTTCGCCGCTGCAATGTCGCTCCATTTCAGCCATCTATCAGCCACGACTTATCTGCGCAGATTGCCAGTGCCAGCTGCCATGGATGTCGTACTTTGGAACACAAATCAATTGATCAAATCCTGCAATTGTTATTCCTGCGTCACACGCTCAGCGAAAATGCTTGCAGAACTTGTCTATTATCACTAAGCTTGTCGAAGTAGAGGAGCGAGATTGCAAGGTAACGTAGCGCGTTGTTTCTTCAACAGAGCTAAGCCGAGTGAACCAAACAGGCGAAGTGTCCAGTCACATGAGAGCTTGTCGTGAGTATAATGCTCAAATGACTGTTGTTCGAAGACGCCAAGGGTTTATTCCTAGCTGTTTGCAACTGCAGAGATAATAGATGCATATTTCATTGTATGGGAGCGCGGAATTAAAAAAAAAAGGAAGTACAATTCCAGAATACCTTCGGTTGCTCGCCCCGAACGCTCAGCAATCATACTTGATGCGGACATACTTTCTCACCTCGATGTCTTGAATGTAGCCTAGAAAAAGCGAGAAAGTGGCGGTAAAAATCTGCCCAAGCATTGGGTTCAACTGGGACGGGTGCACCTAACTTCCTTTTTCAGTTTCTCTGATTTGACAGGCACTTTCAATGAGGTGCTCGAGGCGCATCACTTTGTGAAAAATGAGGATGGTTGTATTAGCACCCATTCGATATCAACGATAAGATGTATCAACACTCTTTGAATCCCCTTTAACACAGTAGCTCGTCAAGTGCTGCTGTTTTTTATTCTTGTATTCTGTTGGCTGTCTTCAGAATTTCAGAGACGCGTCTGACAATATCCTCAATGCACATCACTTGATTAAAAAAGCGCCTGACCATATTGGGGTTCCTTCTATATCTATAGTAGCCCTTTACGGCCTGACCCGCACAAACGTGTGGGTCAATAAAGACGCTCACGAAACGACACCTGTTTCAGTTTCGGTTTCACAGCGCTGTGCCGCTAAAGTCAAAGGTTACGGGAATATATCTGTTTCATTAGTTCAATAATTCCGACACCAGAGGGCGAGTAATCTTCCACGAAAAATGCCGTCTGAGCACGTGCGCCGACAGCAGCTACCTCAGACGTGTAAATCAACGCTCCTCCTCTTATAATTTTTTTTTTCGGGAGTGTATGCATATGAAAGGAATATTAAGACTTAGAACAAGGTGCTTCAATAAAAAATTTGCGCGTTCTTACCACACACGCTGTGTAATTGCGGGTTAAAGTCACCCGCACATTTGTGCGGGCTGGGCTATAGTCTTCGTCAAGTGCACGGCAGAGTGGCGCAGGTTGGCTCGTTCGCGCGCGGTTGCGGCTGCGCATTCTGTTTTTTTTTTTTTTATTGCGAATAGCTTTCTTGGGATCTTATTGGCACTTCTTTGGTTGGTGTTTCCTGATGTTTTCATATATTTGAAGTTAGCGACGCGAAGTGATGTGCGTGAATTGTGATCACCATTTACGCAGAAAATATTAATTTTGTGAATGTGTTGTGACAACATGCATTATATTTCAGAGAATTTGCTTTTACATTGCCTATCATATAGAGTTTCAATATCGCCAGTGAATTTCTAAGGATAATTAACATTGAGGGTTAAAATCGCTAAAATTATCTAACTTAGGGAACAAGTTTCTGTGGGCGCTGAATTTTCTTTTTTTTTTTCACATCCCAAGATTTTCAAACCAGAGAATGGTGAAGACATAGAAGAGATATTGAGCCTCCTGATGTCTTGCGTCAGAATTGGGTAGGGACCATGTTGACGAATTGACAGAGATTCATACTCGTGGTTCGAGCCAACTTAGTGATGAAAAGTGGAGTATGGAAGGCGAGTTTTTGAGCAGTCGCCACCGTAATAACTGGGTCAGGTGACCACTCAGCCTATCCTGCCAGTTTCAGTGAAATTGATGTCTTTTGGAAGAAGACACATTCGGCTGCAAAGCCTCACCTGCTTGGAAGTGATGAGACAGCGGACGTTCTTGTTGTTGTCAAGACTCCTTTGCCGACTTTCTCACACTAATTTAATGCAACGATCTTTGAAGTTACTGCTGACAAAACGGCAGTGTGCGCTAGTTGTGCACATAGAACAACTTTGCAAGTAAGCGTGCAAAAGATCAAGCAGCTTTAGGTATGGACCTCATCATGGGTTGGATCCGATCTCTGAGGAACATTGCTCGTCACCAGGCACCCAAGAAATCAAAGCGGAAAGAAAAATGTGTCACAAGATGAATCCTTAGAGAACTTTACTGGACTCTAAAAGGCGCCCGGCATTGCCAAGCGATTAGACTCAGCTATACGTACCACAGTATACAGCTGGACATATGCACACCACTGCAGGCTGTCAAGTGCAGCTTCTTGTTCAAGGACGCGTTGTATGAAGTGCAACTTATACCTGTGTCTCACAAGTGACACACAATACTCTAAAATGTTGCATTCGCAGCGCTGCCCACGCGTTTTTTGCTTTGTCTTAGCCGTTATGAGTGTATTCCTCGCTGCAGCGAATCACATGAATAAAGCCCAGCCCGCACATATGTGCGGGTCTGTTTTTTTGGGGCAAAAACTCCAATTCTTACAGTTTAACCTTTGAAAACTTAATAAGAATGGAGCAAACATCAATAATTTTTGAGCAAGTTAGCAATTCTTCTATCGTATTTTTCTCGGGCAGGAAAGGGGTAGGACACAGGAGTCATCGCACAATGTTACGACTACCTTAATCCATCAGAAAGAGGATGCCAGTGATTTGAAAAATTACGTACCAATCGGCTTACTCTATCTGGCTTCCTCGAGATTTATCCCCTTCAGACACGCATTATGATGTACTGTCCGGAAATGTCTAAACTTCGCACAACATAATTCTAAGGCACTCGTTATTACATTCCAAGAAAGAAAATGAAGAAGTATGTTGTTTTTTGCTAGCTTTGCTAATTAATCTTAATTAGCGTATAATTAAGTATTTAATTATTGTGCAACCACTCCCGTACAATTTTTACATAAAAAGAAGCGTTAGGCTCAAAATGCACACGCAGTTCTTTTTTCGCTCTGTTCATTTTGAGCAATGAAAAATAATACTTAAGAAGTTGGTTCTGGAACGCGGCACGTCCACTGACCCGTCAATCATCGTAGTACCTCCACCAAAGTGATCGCCTGCAGTCATATGCAGCACATTGGGGTCAAGTCAAGACACGTTGACTATGTAGAAGGTTCAATTGATCCTATGCGAAATGTATCTTGCCCTTTCTTTCCCACTAGTCCGCGGAACTGGCAAAATAAGTCGCGTCCACATATGTGGACGCTGTGTCTGAAAGGGTTATGGTCGTAGTCAATAATACAGATTGCGCTCTATTTTCGGCTACGATGGGCTACTTTCAATGGGAGCCTAACAAAAATTACACCATCTCCCGCTAAAGAGAACCATGTGTAGATGTGAAGCAGCGGGCGCTCACGCTTACACTGGCGGCGGCGTTGACGCTGGCGCTCATCGCAGCGTTGCGCAGGAGAGAAAACTGGGGAGGCGCAAAGCACGCAGTGATGGAGCGGTGTTTCCTACTGGAACATATCAATCGCTGCTAATGGGCAATGAGAGACATAAGACTCCGACTGGACACAGAGACCCGCAGTCCGCTTTTAGTTAACGCGCACGCTGCGAATTTTTTTATTCTTCAACAACACACAGGAGAAATCTCCCACCGGCACCACCTTGCAGGTCAAGATCCATTGCCATATATACGGAGTGGCCAGTGAACGGTTGTACAGCGCGAGCAGTCGGTTTTTTCAACCAAGAAACTCGCTAGCAGGCGCTGCCTAGCAGACGCTGCCTGCGTCGGCGTCGCGAGGCGAGAGAGGGGAGGAGCGTAGGAGAGGAGAGAGAGGGGAAGACGCGCATGCGCAGTGGGAGTGTGGACGCCGCGGGCCGGGATGCCTAGGGGGGGAGCGTAGGAGAGGAGAGAGAGGGGGGACGCGCATGCGCAGTGGGAGTGTGGACGCCGCGGGCAGGGATGCCTAGAGGAGAGAGGGGGAGCGTAGGAGGAGAGAGAGGAGGGGAGGCGCATGCGCAGTGAGGGTGTGGTTGCCGCGGGGAGGGATGAGGAGAAAGAGGGGTAGAGGAGGTTTTTTTTAAAGGGTTCGCGCATGCGCAGTAAGTGAGGCCCCGCGGCACACCACCACCACCACCACCACCACCACCGGATTAAGCTTCGCCATAAGATGCTTCACATCTAAAAAAGTTACTTTCACGCGCCTAGCGTTATCTACGCGTTGAAAAACCCAACGTGCCTGAAAGTACTCCGCCTTTATCCGATACAACCTTCCTCACAATTAAACAGCGTTGCTCAATCGTTTAATCCAGAATATAATTTGAACCCTGAAAAGCTATGGAGCGATCAGGGACGTAGCCATGATGAGCGAAGGTGGTGTCAGTGGGGCGCGAACCCCCTCCGAAATTTTACATGTGCATATATAACGACGCACACGGTAGAAATTCTCGCACGAACATACGTAAAGTATTGTACAACTGTACCCTCCTCGAAAAAAAAATCTGGCTTTGCTAGTGGAAGCGATATGAAAATGCACTTGACCCTACTTTGGAAGAAGCAACGACACGTTAGCAATAGTCCAGTAAATAACAACACAAAACCATTTCGGGGACCTACGTACTAATCTTCATCGCCGAGGTAATTATTTTACCTCCAGTATACGGTGCATGCAGGCTATAGAAGGTATGCTCTTGCCGTTATGCCCTGCTTATGCAAGTGCTTGTGTAGTTTATTTTTAGGCACTTTTACACTAAATGAAGGGTCATAGAGGTGATACCAACGAATCGTGCACAATAATATGAGTGCTTTATTTCCTTCATCCGAGCGATCCGTTCTACACAGAGCTCGGTGACTCTATTGGTAGCCACGAACTTTCCAAATATATTGCTGTCTTTAACAACCAGTTTCCATACGATAAAGCACGCATACCTACACGCTGTTTATATATTACCCTGAAGTGGTCCTGGAAGATAGGGTGTCCACATTGAAAACGTCTGTAGACGTTATTCGGTAGGGTAAAATGCCAAGCTTCTGTAGTTCTGGATGTTTTAAGCTACTCAGTATACGAGCCCAGTAAAAACGGGCCACAACTTCGTTTGTCGTTACAATGTCGGAACAACACGGCAGGTGTACATGCTGTAAGTAGGGAAAATAAGTACCGCAATACATCTTAAAAATATGTCCTTTTGGCCTTTATCTAAATGTATCTCTATGTAATGTCAAATGCTCTGACAAAATGTTCATGCTGTAAAGATAAAACAACATATTCCAGAACTCGGGCGAACAGATCTGGAAATGCTTAACACAAATAAAAGCCAAGCAATGGCCCACCCACTCACCCCATTTCAACAAGACGAAAATGCGTGCCAAGTGGAGAAAGCGGAGTTTTCCAGCAACAGCACTGAAATTCAAGATGGCGGCCGAAAAAACTTAGTGCATGTGGTCTACCTGAGAAGTCTTGTAGCTCTCGTTCATAGCATGGCACATAAAACGACGGCTTAAAAAGTCGAGAAGCACTGCGAAAACGCTATCAGACCGCGGGAATAATTTATTGAATGGAAGGAACGCCTATGATGAGCCAACGCAACAGCTTTAAACAAAATTAAACAGAGATATCGCAATCCTTGCTAATGCTGCCTATGGTGTCATAGGTACCACCTTGTAAAAGAAATCTAGATGGTGAACTCGGATCCCTGAAAAAAACGTTATGGGTGCATTGCCCTGTGTTTGGCATGGGATCATTATGCAGAAAAAAAGAAATTCTAAAAAAATGTTTCACGCACGTAGAGATCAGTCTGGTAGGTACGATTGGATGGAAGTCAAGGAGGCTAGAGTGTTGCAAATGAGTTCTGCGGAATTCCGCAAGGTGGCGGAAGGGTTTAAGAAAGGGAAAATAGACAACCACCCGTTTGTAGCACGAAACCACAAGGAAATCCATACGGATTTCTCAGAAAGAAAGCTTCTTAGTTGCCGAAAAATTCGTCCTAGTCCGGGGTTCGAACCCGGGACCAACGCCTTTCCGGGGCGGTCGCTCTACCAGTTGAGCTAACCAGGAAGCTAGCAATTGGCAGCGCAAGGGCGTGCTACAAACGGGTGGTTGTCTATTTTCCTTTTCTTAGGCTAGAGTGTTGTATGGACGCGGTGCATGATCGGGTTGCGAAACGGGACGGCAGGGGGGGGGGGGGGGGTGCGCTTTGTTAGAACTGCAAGGACATTTGAAAGAAGCCGTTCAATGAGGGAAGGCACTTGCTCGGAATTTCGGGGTATATTACTGCCTGAATACCTGCGTGTAATGAAAAACTCTTACTGAGATGTTTAAACGTTATTATTCTGGCAAACTGCAGGTTTCGCAAACCACGATATGGCTGCAGGCGATGCTTCAGCGCTGCTCATCGTAGTGCTGCTGAGCTTTTTCAAACAGAGCTTTGAAGCCCGCGGATGGACAGAAGACAGAAATCCAAACAGATTCCTGAATCGCGTCTTAGCGCGGTACGCCTACGAGAATCAGAGGCACAGTGCAGGTCCAGAATTCACGTTTCTCGTAACGCAAGCCAGGAGGAAGGTATGTTGTCCAAGAGCGAAATTTTCTTCCCTAATTGGGCGTAATAAAATTCTGTGTCACCTTCCATAAACCCACCCATATATATATATATATATATATATATATATATATATATATATATATATATATATATATATATATATATATATATATATATATATATATATATATATATATATATTGGGATCATTCCATATTAATGATCATAGCAAATTTCAACCACGTCTCATCACGCTGCAGAAAATTGTGCTAGTGTATGTGAACGTGCGAAGTAGTTCCTTAAAAGTTATATTTCAAGAAAAACAGGTTGTGTTGCCTTGAGCGTGCTTCAAACTTCGGGCATGGGTGGAAAGAAACACTGTCGCGCGAAACAGTTGATACAAATTTTGTCGTTCGAGCAATTACTACGAAACAAATATTTTCTGAATGTTCAAGCACCGATGTTTTTTTGATTATGACAGTTTATTCATTTTTCTTTTAACTTTCATTATGTTTGGTCTTGACGAAAACTGTCAATATGATGCATATATAGTGTTTTTTAGATGCATCACAGATTTTTTTCGTCTGTAATATGTTCACACTGGAGGCTTAAAAGTTCCTATAATAAATGATAAAAATACGGAGGCTGCGAATAAAGCAGAAACGTTGCCACAATACTGTAAGAAAGTTCGAAGAAAAAATATTATTTTGACGCACATTGCGGCCTCATTTTCGCAATGCAGAATTTATTGTAAACACACGGCTTAAACATCGTTGTGTAGTATGCTTTGTTGGTATGACACGCAGTTTAATAAGAGTAGTTGTTGTTTTAAGTGAGAGTAGAATTTTCCAACTGAACAACGACAAGTTTGAAAGAAGTTAGCTTTGCCTCGCCTTCGCTGCATAGCACGTCAGGGCGGGACTCCATCGGGGGCCTTTTCCCAGCGAAGAATGCAAGTTGTACAACCGCTTTTCACTTATGTTAGTAATACTGCTGCATACAATGTCAAAAACGTCAACAGTGCTGGATTGATAGAACGAAGTCTTCCCTTTTCGGCAATCAAATGCTAGTAATATTAAAGCGCTTCCTACGTCGAAGCGGCAGAATTATAATGCATTCGATAGCCTGCAGGACAGTTCTAGGACGTCGTGTCTGGCTTATAATAATTAAGGATAGACGATCTTACGTAATACCTATCGGCAATATTAAACTATACTTTCATGAAGTTCTTTTATAATGCTTACTGTATAGGTTGACGCGTGATCGCTTACCTCTGGTTCCCTACTGTAATGATGTATTCTATTTGAGCACATTTGAGATGATTCGATATTACGCACATAAATGACGCGTCATTCACCATTCGCGGACAGGATTTAAAATTTCATCCCTCACTTTTCTACAAAGTATTAGGGTGCTGGAAATGTTTCAAGCTCATGACAATAGCTGGACGGACTTCTAACATCAGCAAGCGGCTCGCATACCCTTCGACGCGCCTGTGATATCACGCTTTCGTGCTGTGACCTCTCATACGAGAAATCACACGAAAACCACTATTCTCCCGAGAGCAGTCGTATGCCCATACACCGGCGTTTTGTAGAGTTAGGCGAGATCGGATCAAGAAGAGTTAGCTCCTAGCCTTACTTCGTATAACAACAAGACAAGTTGCTATCGCATTGACACTCCTTTGCCATTTCGGTGAAACACATTTGTCTTTTTCAATTTTTTTTTCATTTTATGGCGAAAGCCTTACATGCCTTAGCAAATGCAAAAAATATTGGCCGCGTATCTGCGTGCTTCCCTGCAAATGTCTTCTGCCGGCCGTACTACTATGTTTTGCCTTGCCTCAGACAGCGCCTCCTCTATGTTGAACCGGCCGCATCTGGCTCGCATTGATAAAATAGACGTGAAGCCGCGTGAGATTATGGACGCCATCTGGCAGGGGTATCGGGAAAAATGAGCTTGTGCCGAACCCAGGGCTACTGCCAGGCTTTTTCGTGCATAGCGTCGCATTTTCAGCGCAGTGTAAAAACACCAGGGTCTTTAGAATTACGTATCTATGTATATTATATTAAAGGAACACACTACCCAACACTTACGTATTGATGTTGCGCCTCAGATATGCGTAATTATTTGCTTTTTGGTAGACAATGTTCACAAGTATGAACGCAGCCGCTTGTGCAAGATGGCTGGGTGTTCAGCAAGTGCTTAAACTTTGGCCGGGTGGCCATAGAGACATATACTTTAGTAAAGAGTGGCCACTCGAGCCTTTTCGCGGCCGAGCAAGCAAAGGTCTGAACAACCGCCAGATGGCGTACCTAAGGTCGCTTCCACTCGTTAGCCAGCACATCTAATAGCCACCTCAGAAGGACCTCCGAAACGCAAGTTTGGCATTAAAATTTTTTCAAAGAAAAATTTTACTGATGTGCACACTCCTCCATGTCGGCTCTACATCGTGTCCTTCAGATGACGTTTAATGAGCTACCACAAAAATCAGTAAAGTCTGTATTGCAAGTATTGTCTTTCTCAATTTATTTTGCACCGTGAATACAACATATTCATATGGTTTAGATGTACACGTATTCACGTAGATAAAGCGTGGGTGTGTAGTCTAGTGGTAAAGACACTCGCCTTCGAAGCATGGACAGCACGGGGTTCAAATCTCAGCGTCAGAAAGGAATTTTTTGTTGTTTTATTTATTTAAGCCGAAGACATTACCGGTCTGACTAGCCGCTCGTGGCGCTGAAAGCAGTGCAGTAGCTCGGCCGCAGGGCCCTACGGGAGTGTCCGCTCTTTACGAAAGTATGTTTCTCTATGGGGTGGCTGAATCGGGTGACAGATAGAAAGACAGACAGACGGACGGACAGACCAAAATTTCTGCGTTGAATTATCCTAAGTAAGACTATCGTCTTTAAAATGATCTTCGGTGTCCCGTGGCGTCGGGGATAAGACGAGTAGTACAAAGAATGATCATCCCGTAAAGACGTCATCATATGACTTCGTCATGATGTCACTGATTACCGAACTTTGTGAAATAAGTATGACGTCACTGTGACGTAACGTTGCGTAACGTCATGTAATGACGTCATCACAAGACGTCGTAGCTTGCTCGAGTGCGCACCGATCCCGAAGCCGGCGCAAAACAAGGGGGGTTGCCTCCAATTCTGCGGGCAAAAAAAAAAAAAAACAAAACACGGTTAGCTATAGAAATGTTTCGGTGGGTGGCGCTCCAGGATCAATACGTCGACTATAAGGAAAAGGAAGACGGCTTTCATCTTCGAATCGTCCTACGCGAATGCATAAGTCATCGTGTCAAGTGTTTTTTTCATGTCTTTTTGTAAACCCATTTTGGAGTTTTTAATGTGTTTCTGTAACTGTGCAGATTGTGGGAGGAAATTTAATCAACCTTGGGATTCATAGTCTACCGTGGACTAATGGTATGTTCCAAAACGTCGCACGTACTGCACATTTTTATTTTTTCTCCAGCTTCGATCGCTAATGCGCACGAATTCTGCACTATAACGGAGGTAATACTCATACTTATAAATAGCACTCCTTCCGTTTCTATATATTTCATTGTATTGTTATCTCTGGACTGAATGATACGTGCTTTTCTCGCTCAGATCATTGTCAAGCTTTCTACAACAACTGATCGCATCAATATTGCAATACAGCGCATATTACTTTATATGCCACGTTGAGCTACCATTAATGCGGGAACCGGACTATTATATTCATCTAGTCTATAGCTCATCCTGGTAATTACTTGCCAGGATGAGCTATAGACGAGATGAATATGCTTGCATGGCACCTCACAATGGGGAAAACACGGCCGCCATCGGTGGCAACAGGTCCCATTGGAAAAATATCACTCATGCAGCGCGGGACAACCACCGGGCATGTGCTGCCACCTCGCATCTCTTTCGCGAAACACACCACTGATGTTCCGTGCAGGAAATTTTTCGTTTTTGGGGAAGTTTTCAGCAATCATTTCGGACGAAAGTGGAAAAGAGAATCATTGCGACATTTCGTGGAATTTCAGGAATGGTGAATTCCCGTATTATGACCAAAACATAGCGGTCTCAGTGCGTTTTCGGCTTCCGCAATTACATAATATGTAGTGATAGGATAGCTTGTCAGCCACGATATTGGTGAAGCAGCTCACAAAAGACGCAATCACTCACGCACAAAAATGACGCACACAGAAGCGCTGTGCGTGCGTGCGTGTGCCTTTTGGGCACTGCTCCATCAATTTCTGCATTTGGTTCTGGCGCGCATGCAGCACTCGGAGCCTGCAGCACTCATAGCCTTTCAAATTTGTTTCGGATAATAACATCAGGCGATTTGTTGTTGACTCCGGGTGTGAGACTCAAAACCCACGTGTGCACAGTGTACTTACAGCACATGAGTTACGAAGGCCAGGCATTTGGGTTGTGTTGTGCGGTGTGTGTGTGTGTGTGTGTGTGTGTGTGTGTGTATGTGTGTGTGTGTATGTGTGTGTGTGCGTGTTTGTTTGTGTGTATGTGTGTGTGTGTGTGTGTGTGTGTGTGTGTGTGTGTGTGTGTGTGTGTGTGTGTGTGTGTGTGTGTGTGTGTGTGTGTGTGTGTGTGTGTGTGTGTGTGTGTGTGTGTGTGTGTGTGTGTGTGTGTGTGTGTGTGTGTGCGTGTGTCCGTGCGTGCGCGCTTGCGCGCATTACAATTATTACGCAGAGAATGTACGGACGAAAATTGGGGGGACCCTTAAGCTTCGCCTTTGAGAGTTGAACGCGATAGCGATATCCTGTCCCTAGTGCGTACTTCAATCACTTAGTGCATACTATGTAATCGATAGCATGCTTTAAACCACGAGCAATTATGCGCATGAAATGTGTTCGAACTTGCTATACACCCACTACGTGGTCTTACAGGAATACGCGCAGTAACGTGTGTGCCTTTTGTAGTGGGTGGCCGGCTTTGAACCATGATGTCATTATGATATTCACATGATCTGACGGCCGATGGCAATGTACGCTTGTACCACACAATATTACTGCGATATTACATGTTGTATTGGGACGCCTGCACACTGGATGCGTGTTTTTGTAAAGCATGAAAGTTATTTTCACTGCTTTTCCAAGCAGAGGAAGTTATTTTCAAAGTAATTCCAAGCAGAAGCGTGGCTGTGTGGTAGAACACCTGCTTGCCACGCAGACGGCCTGGGTTCGATCCGCACTCGGACCCGGAAATTCTTATTATTTATTTTACTTGCATCTTTCTCGATTTTTCGTTCACGGACAAGATGATGATTTCGCTCACGGACAAGATGACGAGCTCTTTAACGCTATCGCGTTAAACAGTGCCCGGAATAGGGCAGTTTCATTTCTCCAAATGGGAATTCTTGAGCGTAGTACGGAACATCACTGAAACATACGCAGTGTCCTTCACTTCATTAGAGAGGGGTACGCCGTTAGACATTGCATGGCAACGACTCAACACATCACAAAGCAAAGTTATTTTGGAATGCCTGCGTATAAGCTATCCATGGCTTTCACCCTTTCGCTTCATTCGCCAACCGCATATAATGTCCCCTACCAATACTTGTCTGATGAGTATTGTCCGAATTTAAATTGAGCTCAATACTGCACTAATTCTTCCTGTCTTTTGCAGATGGTCGAGAAATGCATCACTACAATTTTTACGCCCCCCACCTCGTACACCTGGGAGAGCGGTCGTCACTCGCTTTTGGTGCAGAAAAAGTGTTTAAAAGGGCTCTTGACGAAAGAATAGGTCATGAAATATCACGCATCTGCAATCCAAAGGGAGTTAGATGCAAGTACTGAACCTGCAATAAAAAGACGGATTTGTTGGCAACGGCACGCACTTAGCAATAATGGGTCACGAATATTATTAACAACACCAGCTATGCGCTGGCAGATCAGCTGTGTGCTACACAGTACGGTTTACTTCCATTGTAGGCAATAAAAAAACGTGAAAGAAAATAAGGATGAGGAACCTTGAGCGCGATGGAGTTTAGCCAGTATGAAAACCAGTAAACTGGAAATGCCTTGCTTGTTCTTTACATGCCACTATGGAAACGGCAATCAGTAAATGTTAATAAATTGGCAAGATACTTTTGCCGATTGTACTGCACTGACTCTTAAGTTCTGTGTGTTCTGGCTTAAAACATCGCACACGTGATAACAGATTCAACAGAACAGTGTTTAAAGTCATATACAGAGGGTGTTCACAATTAAGCTTTATTGTTTTATTAAAGTTTAGCCCTTGGAGGCATGCTAACACCACCCTTGCAGATAAGTTATGTGTTGAGGGGGGACACAAAAGGAGACAATAACTGTCGCTGACAGCAACCCATTTAACTAACAATGCATAATAAACTTTTCAGTGAGGGCTGCAAGCGGGCATGTTTGCATTGAAAAGTTGGAGACAGTCCATCTTCTACAGAGTTACACTAGGAAGAATTCTTCTAGCATGCTTGTCTAACCGAGATACCTTGCTACAATAGTTTAATCGCCGTTTTAGTGATTACGTATGCTGAACATGGCGATGAGGCTCCTCCCCGATGTGCCGCGGCAGTTGCGTGCTCGGCGTTTAGATCGACAACTGGTTGAAAGCATAGGCAAAGATGACGAACGGTTAACCTCTTGCTACCGGCTGGCGATAGCAAGCAATGGCTGCTCGTCACATCAACGAGGAACGCTGAGCCGATCAGCTCCGCCTTGGATGCGTAATCATCCAAACCGCGATTAAACTTTGCAGAGTGATATCTCGGGGCACACACATGCTAGAACCACGTGTATCCACGCGTAGAAAAGCGATTGACTCCAACTTTTCAATACCAAAATACCCGCTTGCTGCCCTCCCTCAAAAGTAAATTATTCAATCTTAGTTATTTGGGTGGCTGACGTGATAGTTATTTCCTTACTTTGCGTGCCCCTCGATACATGACTTATCTGCAAAGGTGACTTTCACGTGCCTTCTAGCGCTGAATTTTAATTAAAAAAAAACTTACTCTTTGAACACCCGGTATAACGCAGGCCTTTCAGTACGCACACAACGTGATCAAAATTATGCTTGTGGTTTTCTTTAATTTAGGCAATAGGAGAGACATGAATGCAAATCAGTTCTGCCAGTTGATTGTCCAAGGACAAATGGGGGGAACTAGTAACCATCGCTGTCAGGCTCCCAATAAACTCAGACTGAACTAAGGAAGGCTGAGCAACTAAGAAAACATGACTGATCCCTCTGTCATAGGAATTCGTATAACACGAAAGTGAAACGTGCGTTCACAAAGTTAGATGAGCGTTTATTGTGCATTGTTTCGTGCCAAGAGGTCGAAGAAATGAATACCATAGCAACAAGTTGTAACGTCACGCGGGGAGAACGGCAAGCCACTGGAAACTTGCAGCACGTTCCTCAAGCAGGAAGGATACACGAACAGAACATACACGGGACGAACGTCCAACTAGCCACTGTCGCAATTGTTACTTGTGTGTGACTAGCGCGCTCCCCTTAGCAGGCGTGGCCGATGCAGCGAGCGTAGTGACCTTCGTGCTCTTTCTAACTTCAACGGACAGTTGCGGTGAAAGCCCAAGACGTAGAAACCGCCCCGATCAAGAGATAGGCGCGGTCGCTCGAGCGACCACGCCCTGTTGAGGCGCGCGTGCATAGCAACGCGCGGGGCGACGACAGGAATGTAAGCAACCGCCCTGGTTTTGGCGCTGGCTTCGGGATCCTAACACACTTGAGCGAGCTATGAGGTCATGTGGTGACGTCAATACATGACGTTACGCAACGTTACGTCACAGTAACGTCATACTGACTTCACACATTTTGGTACATTGTGACGTCATGAGGATGTTATATGGTGACGTCTTTACGGGATGATGATTCTTTGTACCACTCGTCTTGTCCTCGAGGCCGCGAGACGTTGAAGATCAATTTTCGCATTTGATGAGGTATATAAGGTTTTCGCCGTAAAAGGATGCGTGTGGTGAACATGTCGTACCTGCTGCTGCTGGTGCAGGTTGGATGACACTCGTCTGGAGCATTGCAGTCGTCGAGCATCAGGCCGCACACCACGCCACCACCGACTAAGTAGATTACGAGCGCGTGATATGAGATAACTTGAATACAAACGCTATGAGCGCGTGCGCGTCGTGGCCACTCGAGGTATCACCGGTATCACCGCTCTCTACAGGCACGTATGTTTCTCACGGGCAGCTAGTGATCGTGCACTGTCGTCCTTTATGAAAACGGAGACGCGAGCGCCTGGCCTGCGTTCGGCGGCGGCTGCCTACAGCCCGGAACCTGTGCGCCGGTCCCAAAATCGCCGGCAGCGGCGTGCCGGTGTTTCCACCCTCGGCGGTGGCGCAGGAACACGGGAACGGCACGGGTTTCATCGGATCGGCGGCGGTGCGGTGCGGCGCGGGGGGAGGGGGGGGGGGTTAGATTTGAGAGTTGGTTGGCCGAAAAATCTTACCCCATCGATATTGAAAAAAAAAGCTGTTTCACCGAAATGGCTAAAGCAGTGTCAATACGATAGCAACATGTCTTAGTGTTATACGAAGTCCGGCTAGCAGCTAACTCTTCTTCATCCGATCTCGAGTAACTCTACAAAACGCCGGTGTATGGGGATACGACCGCTCCCGGGAGAGCAGCGGTTTTCGTATGGTTTCTCGTATCACAGCGCGTCGAAGGGTATACGAGCCGTTTGCTGATGTTAGAAGTCCGTCCAGCTATTGTGATGGGCGTACTACATTTCCAGCACCCCTGGCACTTTTAAGAAATATGGAGGATGAAATTTTAAATGCTGTCCGGGAATGGTGAATGACGCGTCATTTATGCGCGCAATATCGAATCATCTGAAATGTGCTCACCTAGGATACATCAGGCAACCAGCGGTAAGTGCTCATGCGTCGACCTACACGCTAAGCATTATGACAAGAACTTCACAAAAGTATATTTTAATCTTGCCGATAATTATTACGTAAGATCGCGTATCTTAATTATTATGAGCCAGACACGACGTCCTAGAACTGTCCTGCAGGCGATCGAATGCATTATAATTATGCCGCCTTGCACGTAGGAAGCGGTTTAAATATTACGTGCATTTCATGGCCCAAGAGGGAAGACATCGTTCGATCATTCCAGCACTGTTGCCGTTTTTGACAATGTATGCAGCAGTATTACTAACATAAGTGAAAAGCAGTTGTACAACTTGCATTCTTCGCTGCGAAAAGGCCTCCGCTGGAGTCCCACCATGACGTGCTATACAGCGAAGGCGAGGCAAAGCTAACTTCTTTCAAACTTGTGATTGTTCAGTTGGAAAATTTTTCTGACTTAAAACAAGAACTACTCTTTGTAAACTGAGTGTCACACCACCAAAAACATACTACACAACGATGTATATGTCTTGTGTTTACAATAAACGCTGCAATGCGAAAATGAGGCCGCATTGTGAGTCAAAATGCTATTTGTTCTAACTTTCTCACAATATTGTGGTAACGTTTCTGCTTTATTCGCACCCGCAGCATTTTTATCATTTATTCTAGGAACGTTTAAGCCTCCAATGTGAATATATTACACGCGACAAAATCTGTGATGCATCTAAAAAACGCTATATATGCATCATTTTGAAATTTTGCGTCAAGGACAAAAATATTAAAAGTTATAAGAAATACGAATAAACTGTCATAATCAAAACACATCATGGCTTGAAAATTAAGAAACAAAATTTATATAAGCTGTTTCGCGCGACAGTGTCTCTTCCCACCCATGCAAGAAGTTTGAAGCACGCTCTAGGAAAAACAATTTCTTTTCTCGAAATATAACGCCTCAGTAACAACTTCTCGCGTTCATATATACTATCACAATTTTCTGCTGTTTGATCAGACGTGGTTAAAGATTTGCATATGATAATTATTATGAAATGATCCCAATCTATCTATCTATCTATCCATATATATATATATATATATATATATATATATATATATATATATATATATATATATATATATATATATATATATAAACGAACTATTCAGCCACTGTTCTTAATCTAAGTTTTTAATATTGAAGTTAAAAACTGGGCCAACGTTTCGAGACCTGTTCGGTCTCTTCATCACGGGGTGTAATTTTTACCCAGCCAGACAGATCTTTGTCAAATATGTTTACATTTAAATATATATGGATTATGTATATATTAATATATGCAGTAGAACCTCGTTGATACGTTCCCGCCTAGTACCATATCCCGGCTGCTACGTTCGAAATGAGAACTAAAGTAATCCTGTGGAGCTGTGTGTAATACTTTAAGGTTAATACCTTCGCGGTAAATACGATTATTGGGCAGCAACCTTCAGCACCGCGAGAAACTGCGGTCGTATGAAACGTTCTGTAACCAGAAACTTTCGCTCAGGTGTGCAAAAAGGCCCTCTGGTCTACTTGTAAAGCGCTAAGTGGCAGACTGCCGCCGCAAAGGCGATGGCGGCTTCCTCGGAGTGTCTAATTTCCCCCCCTCCGTGATTCTTTGTTCAATGTCCCATCCGTGTCGTCTCCGAATTACTCCATCATCCCCTCCGTGTCTACTCCGAATTCACAAGGCGATATGTTGGGCGAGTTGGTTTTAAATGCGAATGCATTTCTTAGTCGGGCTGTGTCAGGCGGCGTTGTCCGCGGCGGTGTCCGCGCGCCGGCAGGTGTTATCTCTCCGCTCTCACTCCCTCTCCCATAGCAACAGCTGCGGGCGCTCGCGCTTATCCTCGCCCCTAGCAACCGGAGCATGTGGTGCGAGAGAGTGTAGGAGAGGGTAGGTGCAGTGCTTCGCCGCTCCTTCTCTCGCCGTTCGCTCTCTCTCCTCCCTGCGCCCCACTCTCCCGTCCGCTCGCGCCTCACTCTCGACCGTTCGCTGGCTGGGCGCCTCTCAAGGCGATGGCAGAAGTCGGTGAAGGCGAAATCTCTCGGCGCAACAAATGCATTCGCATTTCCTCACGATTCCCTTCGGGGAGGTGGGGGGCATTTTTTTTTAGCTTCCATATTTTACAGCGCGAGAAGACACCACAGAAAGGAAGGCACACAAGACACACGGAGCGCGTCTTGTGTCTTGTGAGCTCGTCTTGTAGAGGGGATGATCGAGTAAATCTCCGAATTACTCGATCATCCCCTCCGTGTCTTCTCCGAATAGCTCGATCGCCGCTCTCTGTCAACCACACACTGACCCAAAGCCAGGCGGCGATGCTGCATGGCTGTCAAAATCTTGAAACCGCTTTCAGAAAGATGTCATTCTGTAGCACTTGGCCCCATTTCACTGACATTGCAAACTCTCCATCCACGGCACAGCACACAGATGCACAGTCGTTCCGCACACATTTGTTCATTTCCACAGCAACAGCCGGGGGGAACACTGCGGAGCTAACAATGCGGCACAAAGAGTGTAGCTGTCGCTCCTCCTGTCCGCCATGGTTCGGTACGAGACCTAAGGAAACACGCATGCCCCCGCTCCACAACCCACGCAAAACGTACCCATAGTAACACCGCCATTGTGCCCAGTGGATATGGCCGATAAGACGTCGTTTCTTCCGCACTTCTCTGTCGGACGCGTTCGTTTTCGGCGCTGTGGTCTTGGGATTGCTCCACACATCACGCGGCTCACTTTCAGACGGCGTTCGTTTTTCTCTGGGTGGACATTTCTGCCTACCATCGGGTTGTCAGAATCTCCCTGGACAAATTTATTCTGGAAGATAAGTGGAAGGTTTCTGGCTATCAGACGCCAAAAAGAGACGATTTGCGCTTTCCGCCATCTTTGTGAGGGGACTAGACTTATCGCTGTGCGAGCGCTTGTGGCGTTATCTCAATCGCTGTGCGAGCGCCATCATGCCTGGCGTTATCTTTTAAAGCCAGTTCCGCCGTGCGAAATGGTGTGATTACGACTGGCGTCGAACATACTGCTGCGCGTCTTAAGACAACGTAAACTGATAAGCACGTGTGTGCGACGTAGTACGCAACAGCCTTGAGCAGATGTCGCTTCTGGGACGCTCATCACTTTCGCGATATTTTCGCATATCGTGTTCTACTGCGATTGTTACGTGAACTTCCCAGAGTTGCGCTTGTTAAGCCGTTAGCGGGGTCGGCAGTTTTCTTCACGGGCGGGGCGAGTCGCGCGTGAACTTGCGAGCGTACGTGACCGTATCCCAAACGCTTATGATCGAGAATATTACTTCCGCTCTTCCGAAGACCTAGCCCCATATTTCCAAGCGGCATTGGAGAAAGAACCGACACTCACGCGGCGCAATGCTTTCCTTTGCGACCAGGGTGGCAGTATTTCTTTAAGCTTACGCTGATTGTCCCCGCATTTGACTGTGCAATATTTGGGTTGTGTCGGGATTCCAACGCACGCGAACGACATTGTTTCCTGTCAGGACCGGAACTAGCTGGCTGACCTCAGGCTGCCAGCGAGATGCCAGAACATCAAAAAATCAAGAGTCCCTCTGTGCTTTCTTTTTTGTTTTTTGAGAAATAAATGTTTTTGTCCTTGCACCTCACTATGGGCTTGTCAGCCTCGATTTGTACCGCATTCGGATGGTATACGTTTTTCCGGATCGTACGTTTATTTTCCGAGTTTTTTCGCAAACGTATTCAAGAGGTTCCACTGTATGTATGTATATATATATATATATATATATATATATATATATATATATATATATATATATACACGACGTTTCTTTCTGTCAGGACCGGAACTAGCTCTGACCTCTGGCTGCCAGCGAGATGCCAGAAGTGGTCGCCCCGCTGCCCACCCCCCCCCGCACGGGTGGAAGGGGGGGGGCAGGGGGGGCGAGAAGGGGGCGCAATGCCAGCCCTATACATTGACAAAATAGCTAGGGAACGATAGGGTGGGGGGCGCAAAGTCAGCCCCATACATTGAAATAATAAGGAGGGGGGCGCTGCGACGAACCTTCGCCCCCCCCCCCCCCCCCCCCTCTGAAGGGGAGCCTGGCGCACGCTTATGCGTGACGTCACTGTAGGATGAACATAAATAGCAGGTACTTAACATGTAAATCATGACATGCATGTTATTGCCAGCATGATTTTCTCCTTGCTGGCTACTTGGCATTACATCAATAACTACAATGCGGTCGGACTGCCAGCTTTCTTTTTTCAATGTATTGCTGTAAGGAGAATTAATCAGCCTTGGATTCATTGTCTACCGTGGATTCGTGGTATGTCCAATATGTCGCACGTATTTCTCCTGCTTCGATCGCTAATGCGCACGAATTCTACACTATAACGGAAGTGACTGCTTCAATTTCTATATAATTCATTGTATTGTTATCTCTGGACTGAATTCATCATACATGCTTTTCTCGCTCGGAGCATTGTCAAGCTTTCTACAACAACTGATCGCATTAATATTTCAAAACAGCGCTTATTACTCTACATGTCACGTTGAGGTACCATTAATGCTGGAACCTGACAATTGCTTGTCAGAATGAGCTTTACTCTAGATGAATATGCTCGCATAGCACCTCACAATGCGGAAAATACGGCCGCCGTCGCTGACAACAGATGTCATTGCAAAAAAAATCACGCCATATCCACGCAGAAAGAGGAGCGGCCCGCAGCGTGCTAAAGCGCGTTCCGAAGGACCCATTAAAGTTCATTCATCCATATCCACGCAGTGAATGATGATGAGTGGGCGAATCTCAATCGTTTTCATCTATGGCAGGAAGAGAATGTGTGGTCTGGAACGCGCTTATACTTCATGGTCATCAGCGTCATCGTCATCGTTATCACGTGTAGTGGGTACATTCCACTATACTGGAACGCGCTTATTCTTCATGGTCATCAGGCGTCATCGTCCTCTTTATCACGTGTGGGTACATTCCACTATACTGGAACGTGCTTATACTTCATCGTTATCACGTGTAGTGGGTACATTCCACAATACTGCGTCATCGTCATCTTTATCACGTGGAGTGGGTATACTCCACTATACGTGGCTACCTACCTGCCTACCTACTACTACTACTACTACGACTGTAGGCAAAAAAAGAAAAAGTTGTGTCTGGAACACCGTCCACTCTTCTTCCTCTCTTTTATTCTTTTACACCCCCTTGTCCCCTTCCCAAGTACAGGGTAGCAAACCGGAGTCCTCCTCTGGTTAACCTCCCCGTCTTTCCTTTATCTTTCTCTCTCTCTCTCTCTACTACTACGACTACAGAGGAGCGACAGACCCACACCCTAAGGAGCTTCGCCCCTAAAATATATCACTCACGCGGCGAGGACCACCATCGGGCATGCGCTGCCACCTCGCTTCTGTTTCGCGAAACACCCCAGTGATGTTCCGTGCAGGCAATTTCTCCTTTTTGGGGAAGTTTTCAGCAGTCATTTCGGACGAAAGAGGAAAAGAGAATCATCGCGACATTTCATAGAACTTCAGGAATGGGGAATCACTATTATGACGAAAACATTGCGTGCACAGTGCGTTTCGACTTCCGCAATTACACAATATCTAGTGATGGAATCGTTTGTGAGCCATGGTATCGGTGAAGCAGCTCACAAGAGACGCAATCACTCACGCATAAAAATGACGCAAACAGAAGCCCTGCGCGTGTTTGCGTCATTTTATGTGTGCGTGCGTGTGCCTTTGGCGCGCTGCCTCATCAATTTCTAAGTTCGTTTCTGGCGCATGCAGCACTCAACGAAGTAGCCCTTGAAATTTGTTACGGATAATTACATGGGGTTATTTGTTGTTGAATCCGGGTGTTAGACTCAAAATCCACGCATGTGCAGTGTACATAGTGACTTCGTGTTGTGTTGTGCCACGTGTTGTGTGTGTGTGTGTGTGTGTGTGTGTGTGTGTGTGTGTGTGTGTGTGTTTGATTGTGTGTGCGCGCGTGCGTGTGTGTGTGTGTGCGCGCACGTGCGCGTGTGTGTGCGTGCGTGCGTGTGTGCTTTCTTCTCCCCAATTGTAAGAAAAAACACGGCTGATCCCCCCGTCATAGGAATCGGTATAACACGAAAAAGAACCGTGCTTCAAAGAGATAGTTGAGCGTTTATTGGGCAATGTTTCGCCGCAGGGGCGAAACCCTGGATAGGATAGCGAGACATTGGAATGTAACGCGAAGAACGGCAAGCAGCTGAAAACTTGTAGCGTGCTGCTAAGGAGAAAAGACGCACGAAAAGAACACACACTGTGAGAACACGCCGTGTTGCTCTAACGCAGCCATCTATCATCCACGACTCACGTGCCCAGATTGCCAGATTCAGCTGCCATGGATGCCTATTTTGGAAAACAAATCAATTCATGAAAGTTTGCAATTATCTATCCTGCGCGACACGCTCACTGAAAATGCTTGCACATCATGTGCAATAGCGCTAAGCTGGTCGAAGTGGTGGATCGAGATTGGAAGGTAACGTATCGCGTTTTTTTTCTTTCAGCATAG
>JALIZH010022644.1:0-12806 GCA_030522465.1 Rhipicephalus appendiculatus
CAAAAGTGATCTTACATCTCTGATTTGTTGTAGAGTTACATTGCGATATTGCATGGATGCTGTCACTGCACATGCCCCAAGTAGAAAGGCGAGCACGACGTTATGCATGTTCTCTTTTTCGTATAAGTGCTAAACAACTTTCTTTTACTGAAGAGGTTCGCTCTATTTATAGATAGCGGCTCAATGTTCTGTTTATTTGATCTATACTTTCTCTAGAACAACTGCTTCCCTGAAGGCTAGCAACTAAATAATCACTTGGTTCGATTCCTAAGCATATGTATGACGCTCGAAGCAGCGTTGATGATTTGAAGTTCACGAAAGGCATACTACAATTTTAATAAGAAGACTGCATACGCGGAAGCACGCTGGTATTCCTGGGAAAGAAAGTTCAGCCGCTGTAGTAAAGAGCGAATATCCTTGTAAATATTTTAGTCACAAACGTTCCTCATTCTTGAATTCGGTGTCTGGTAGTGGCCAATAGCACGTCGGCATTGGTGTGCGCTCATGTATTGCTTGAGTTACCTTTCTGTTTCACGCGCGGCTGCAGCGGATCTCAGAGGCCATGTAGAAAGAAGCGCGTGGTTGAGATGTTGTGAACATATACATGGATGGTCAATCCCACTCAAAGATGGCAGCAACAAGTACATAATAAACACTGGAACTCGGTATGCACTCCTTCAAAGCGTCGTGAAATGCGAAGAGAAACGCAACGCGTTTCGTGTGTTTCCTCTAGTTTGGCCGTGATTTCCCACAAAGCGAACGCGGAATGAGGTGCGACAGCCAGGCGAGCGTCGGAGAGCTATATTAAATGCGAAGCATTTCTTAGCGAACTTAGGCGACTTTGAGCGTATCTATCTATCTATCTATCTATCTATCTATCTATCTATCTATCTATCTATCTATCTATCTATCTATCTATCTATCTATCTAGCCGCCTACGACCTTGTGCTCTCCAGACCCTATCCTTAATGGGATTTATACCAAAACTGGTATGGCATAACATGACTGTATTGCGAACATGAATGACTTTTCATATCATGTTAATCATGAATAACTTGTCATGAATTACATGATTTGCACGCCTTGGCCGTGGCGCTTCTGCGGCGGTTTTATTAACTTGATATATCGAAAAACTGGTATGCTGAGATATGTCTGCATGAACAACATAAATGATAGGTGGTAATATGAAAATCATGAGGTGCACATCATGTATAACATGATTTACATGCCACGCTCATGGTGCGCTGACGGCCGTTTGGTTATCTTGATATACACCAAATTTGTTATTGCGTGACGTGACTGTATGACGAACATAAATGACAAGTGGAAATATGGAAATCATGATATGTCATGTGCAACATGATTTGCATGCCACGCTCATGGCACGCTCACGGCCAGTTCACTAGCTTGATATACACTAAATTTGGTATTGCGTCAACTGTCTCCATGACAAAGATAAATGAGAGATCGTGAAATAAAAATCGTGAAATCAATGTCATGTGCAACATGATTGACATGCCACGATCATGGTGCGCTCACGGCCGTATCGCTAGTTTGATATACACCAACATTGGCATTGCGTGACGTGAAAATCATGACATGCATGTCATGTACAATGCCATTTCCATGCAACGCTCTCGGCACGCTTGCGTACAGTTCGCTGGCTTGACATACACCAAAATTGGTATTACATGACGTGACTGTTTGACGAACAAAAATAATGGGGGGACCCTTAAGCTTCGCCTTTAAGAGTTGAACGCGATAGCGATATCCCGTCCCTAGTGCCTACTTCAATCACTTAGTGCATACTATGTAATGGGTAGTATGCTTTAAACCAGGAGCAATTATGCGCGGCAAATGTGGGAGATGTTTTCGAACTTGCAATGCACCCACTACGTGGTATTAAGGGAATACGCGCAGTAAGGTGTGTGCCGTTTGTAACGGGTGGCTGGCTTTAAACTATGAAATGGTTATGATAGTCACATATTCTGACGCCCGATGGCAATGTACGCTTGTACCACGCAATATTCCTGGGATATTACATGTTATATTGCGATGCCTATATAAAGGACGCTTGCGTTTGCGAAGCATGCAAGTTATTTTCACTGCATTTCTAAGCAGAGGAAGTTATTTTCACAGTATTTCCAAGCAGAGCGAAGAGTTTAGGATTATGGTTTGGCTCGTGGGGTAGTACACCTAGTCAGTTCGCAGGAATTAATTGGACAAGAACTCCACCAACGTACCTCGGTGTGCCGTTAGATGCGTATAGATTCAGTGCGCATTATTGGAAGGAGCGCGTCCCTAAGCTTGAACGACAGGCCCAGGCATTTGTTCCCCACCACCTATCAATATTTGGTAGAGCTGAAGCTTGTAACACTTTTCTAGCAACAAAGCTCTACTACGTATTGCAACTTATCCACTGTGCAAGATTTTATATACAACGATTTCACCGGATTTTTGCAACCTTCATATGGTCTTCTCCCTTTGAGCCCATGCGCCGTGACAACATATTCAGGCCAGTTAGTGAGGGTGGGTTGGGATTAGTACATCTTTATCTATGGCAAACAGTTTCCCGCTTTTTTCTTTTTCCGTGACAATTCCCATCCCATAATTCGTTCATTCTTGCAGGTTACATTTGTTGATTGCTTACCCGACTTAGTTATTTCTTCAAACTTTTTCCGAGCGCCCGTGTTTGTGGGGATTCACGCAGGAAGTTTATTCCGCAATTCTGTTCCTTAAAGCTCGCTTTTCTATAGAATACTTGTATACAGTATCGCGCAAAGTACTATACAAGGATTTATTATCTATGCTCTTTCCGCCTCCGTTGTACCGTTCATTGTACTCGATCTTCCTGGCCATGATGTGTTGAAACGAGTGCGCAAAATGTATATCCCGCCAAATTCAAAAACATTCTTCTATAAGCTCCACTCTGAAACATTGCCGGTAAACACATGGTTAAAAAGAAAAGGTATTTTTGTTTCTTCTGTTAACTGCCGCCTATGTGATGTGCCGGAGACAATAGAACACTGCTTTGTTAGCTGCAAAGACGCTATCCTGTTCTGGGATGTCCTTCAACGGGCTCTGAAGAAACGTTTTGTAATCAATTCTTACACTATACGTTATCTTTTGCCAACATCACTGGATGAAGTACCCTTTGATATGTTTTTCCTCATGGGTATGCACAGCCTATGGAAGACACGTATGCAAGTACGCAACGCAGAACCTACAGTTTCTTCGAGAACACATTTTATTAGAATGGCTGTTCACCTAAAAGACATTTATGAAGAAATAGATTTTGAACCGGACTGGTACCCCATCTTGGTGAGGTGCTTGGCCTCACCATCTTTTGTGTGTGACATGAGTTGATGAACTCTCGCTGCTCTAATGCACTTCGCTAGTCGTCGAGTGTTTCCTTAGTAACGCCAGAGCGCTTATTGTCGCTGTGTGATTGTACTTGTTTCAAACTATTAGTGCCGTTTACGTTCATTCTAACACACATTTTAATAAATACCATGAAAGAAAAAAAAAGAGCCATGGCTGTGTGGTAGAACACCTGCTTGCCACGTAGACGACCCAGGGTTCGATCCTCACTCGGACCCGAAAACTTTTATTATTTATTTTATTTGCATCTTTCTCGATTTTTCGGTCACGGACAAGATGATGATTTTTCGCTCACAACCAACGACGCCGACGCCGGAATTTCTGCGAAACGAGCTTTTTAACGCTATCGCGTTAAAATTACAGGTTCTAAGATGTAAATCATGACATGCATATTATGTACAGCGTGATTTGCTCCTTACTGGCTGCTTCGCATTAGATCGACTCCCATAATGCGTGGGATCTGCCTTTTTTCGTCCTTTTTTTGTTTCTTTCTATTTATTTCTTGCTCTTTCTGTTTTGCTTTTCCTTTGTGACGGTTTCTACCGGCCTTTTTCCCTCTCTCTCTCTTTGTCTTTCTCTTTCTCTGCTTTTTTTACCGTTTTATAAATTCCCACCCCCCTGTTTCTCTCTCTTTCTGTCCCTTACATTATTGCGCTGCGGCGGCGGCGGCGGCGTGGTTTCTCTCGGGACTTCGGCGGCGGCGTGAGCGGCGTGAGCAATAACAGCCAGCGGCGGCGGTGGTGCGGCGTGGCGGCGCACAGCTCTAATGGAAAAGAGGGAAATAGTTGAGGTGAGGAATTATAGCAAAGAGATCATCCCTCAAAATTTAAGCAATGTGGCCACTGTGTCCAATGGCTTAAGTTCGGACGACGCAACTGATTCGCCTTCTGTAAACAACGCACCGAATAATTGGCATGGCAGGTCGTGTTGAAAATTCCTTTTAGGAGGAGCACGCCGTAGTTTTGATGCACTTAGTAGCTAGGAGTACCATGATCGAATGGCGATATGTACTTCACTTCTGGAGAGATTTCTAAACGTAATAAAAAAGAAGGCAACATTCGAGGCGTTCTGACTAATGCTATGTGCCTTGTGCAAGAGAAAACTCAGCAGTGCCCAGCGCACTTGTTTCTCACACGCATGCATAATGTTGCGGTTCTCAAATTGCACCGCATCCCCATTACCACTACGTCTCACACCATTAGACTTCCACCTATTTTTACAGAGAGATCGCCGGACTCTCCAGTGTGCGTTGAGGAGACTCGATGATCCACCCTTCACTGAAGGAAAGATCTTGGGAGCCTTGTCTCAAAGTACGTCAGCCCAGAAAGGCACAGGAGCCCTACTACAGTACTTCAAAACCACAGCATCTAGCGTCGGCCTATTTGTAAAAATACAGTATTTAACAAGGACAAGCATTTTTGGTATGTTGATGCTGACTTGTGCAACCACGAGATCTATCAATGCACAATGTTTGAAGGAGTGTCAAGACTTCTAGAAGCGAGTTGTTCAGTTGCCCATATAGAGGGCGCAAGCGTGTATGTACAGGATGGCGCCTCTGTAGAGAAGGGCTAATCCTTACCGGCTCCAAATTTTGCTTGTTTTCGGAAGGAAAAGGAGCAAGGGAAAATTTTGAATGCTCGCATTTCATATGTGGCATGCATTCAACCACTTACGTATTTGCGTCGGCTAGATCCTGTAGCGCAGACATAGAACAATACTCAAGGTTGCAGAAGCGGAGACGTTCTAAACATGCTGCTTAAAGGTTACCTGTGCGGTATCAAACAGTGTGCCCACCACGCTGGTCTACTAGTTAGGGTAGGGTGTTCGGCCGCTCATTTGAGGTGGCGGTATCGAATCCCTGCCGCGGCGGCCACATTTTAGGGGCGAAGCTCCTTAGGGGTGTGGGTCTGTCCCTCCTCTGTAGTAGTAGTAGTAGTAGAAGTAGTAGTAGTAGTAGTAGTAGTAGTAGTAGTAGTAGTAGTAGTAGTAGTAGTAGGTAGGTAGCCACGTATAGTGGAATGAACCCACTCCACGTGATAAAGATGACGATGACGCAGTATAGTGGAATGTACCCACTACACGTGATAACGATGAAGTATAAGCGCTTTCCAGTATAGTGGAATGTACCCACTACACGTGATAACGATGACGATGACGCTTCCAGACCGTTCCAGAAAGCGCGTTCCAGACCACGCATTCTCTATCTGCCATGGATGAAAACGATCGAGCTTCGCCCACTCATCATCATTCACTTCGTGGATATGGCGTGATTTTTTTTATGGAGGCGATAATGCTTCACGCCCGTAGACTTCGATTTGGGCGCACGTTATAGCCCCTCAGGTGGTCGAAATTTTCGAAGCCCTCCACTACGGCGTCCCTGATAATCATATCGCGCTTTTCGGACGATAAACCCCAACAATTATTATTAAACAATGTGGTGCCGTTGTTGCATCAGAGCTCGCAAATCCATTGCGAAATGCGATGCCACCCTTCGAGATTCAACAATCCAGCAACAAGTGACGGCGGCGCTGGTCACTAATGAATGCTAAGGTGTGCATCAAGAACATTACGTTTGATTTTTCACTGCTTGTCTCCTGTACCACCCGTAGCCGTGTACGGCCATTTCCGTCCCCGTTATGCCTCTATGTGCCATTCGCCGCCTATCTTCTTGCGTCGTCTAGAAAAGCTGCGTGGATTACACGTGTAGTCTACTTGATTTGAAACCTTTGCACTGTGCACGCACGCGGTCATATCGCCACGCCACTGCCGCGATAGCAACCATAGCAACCACGTCTCAATCGACTCAACTTCATTTGGCAGCACTGGTGACAGCTGAAAGCTACATTCGTGATGTAAAATATTTTCATGGCTTTCCGCAGTTCGCCCCGCCTTAGATTGCAGTTTTGTTCCTTCAACATTTGTTCCGTGATCTCCGCTGTGGCAAAGGCTCGTGCTGTCATTTGTTGTGCTGGCTGCTATGGCTATTTACGTGTTGTTTGCGGTAAAGAATGATCAACCAGAATATTTCTTCAAGGGCCAATGCGATGACGTACTCGTTGATATTGTTAAAAGGTGTTCTATGAAACCATTAGCAACACTGACTGCTATAAAGATGAAGGGGAAGCCTCGATCAGTGCCACTGACATGCTCGATTCCGTGCTTGAAGCAACTGGAGCGGAAACGCACTGGTCTACAGCCAAGAATACCGGCAATTAAGCTTAATTCGAACGGTCGTTGAACATGACCGAAAGTCAATAATAAATAACATAGAGATCAATGAATAAGCATGCACACAGACGGTGAGTGCTTGATGATGATCATAAATGGTGCTTTATGGTGCAAGGGCTACTGATGGCCAAAGAGCGCCAGTACATAATATGGCATGTGAACAATGGAGGTGTTAAGTGGCTGTATGGGGGCCTATAATTCTGCCCAATAAAGTAACTTAAACATATAGTTGTGAAAATCACGAGATTCGACATGAGTGAGCATAATGAGAATGAGTGGCGAAAGGTCGTACAAGTAGAACGGAGAATATTGAATTAGCACGAATGCCTCGTCAATACCTTCGAGACCTAGGGCTCGGAGGCAGGTGCTTTCCACAGCGCAAATACCGCAGCAGCCTCTGTTGAGGCCGTGCTACGGATTACCTGGACATATGGCGTTAAAAGTATGGACATCTTTTAAAAACTCTAAACGAGATTCGTGTTTAATGAGAGGTTCTTCACCTAAAAACATTAAAGGAATGAAAAGGAATTGGCTGCTTGTAAAGTAATGGGAAATAATTTCTTCTTTACTGCTCTAGTCCTGTGCGTTGTAGGAGAATATCCAACATTGTCTGTGGCTCAACCACATCTATCGCGGCTGGGCAACTCACCCCCCGGACAAAAGGTGTGCGTGTGTACTGTACGTGCGTCCTATTAGTCTGCAGAGCGTGACTTCTGTACGGCATGTTTTTCGATGTTGGTGGCCAGCTACCAAGGTCTCGCTTAACCATATGTGGTTTATTCTGTGTTTGACTGTCCCGTAGAAGCTGCCAGTGTGACTTGAGTGTTTTTCCTCAGAGAGGGCTTTAGGTGTAGTACAGAGACCCCTCTGGACATGTCAGAACCGTCTGCATGAACAGATGAGGCAAGACGGTCAGCCAGTTCATTGCCCTCGATATCTCGGTGTCCAGGCACCCAGCATACCACAACGTTCTGCTGGGACGAATAAATGGTGCATAAAAGTGAACATAGCCGCACGATTACGGAATTTCTGCTTTTTTTTCTTTTGGTTTTCAACGTTTTCACGACGCCTAAATAGTCCGTGATGTAACTGCCTTGGGCATGTTTGATTGTTTAATGTGCTTAACAGCCCCTAATATCGCAGAGGCTTCTGCTGTGAAAATGCTTGCATTTGAATGCAGTATGCCACCATCTGAGAGGTATGGGCCGAACGCTGCGTAGGATACGCCAACATGCCACTTCGATGCGTCTGTGAAGAATTCAGGACAAGTATATTTGTGCTGCAGTTCAAGAAATTGTATGGGGATATCTTCAACAGGCGCGTGCTTCGTAACTTCTATGGTAGACAAATCACAGTTTACAAGCTGCCATTGCCACGGCGTGAGCTGTTCAACAGGAAGCCATCAGCTGGTGTTCGAGAAGTGGGACTTTCATGCCCTCAGGCAGATATCTTACACGCAGAGAATAGGGCTCTCCATTGCAATACGGTTACGGAACAAAGAAGAGCTGGACAGATCGTTTACAGCACAGTAGGCCTGGATGTTTCTTATTCGCGTTTACTTTTAGGAAGTACGCTAACGATAACTATTATCTTCTCTACTGCAGTGACCGTTTGTTTGCTTCTACGTAGGGGCTTCGTGGTGGGCTTGTCTTGAAGGCGCCTGTAGAAAGGCGGCTGCGTAGATGGTGAACTGAATCCAACATCTTCAAAGCGCTTGGTGTGACGGGTTAATAGAATATAGCCCCGTAGTGTATGCGTGTGCGTATATGGGTCCTGTATAGATTCATGAGGCATTTTCTGTCCCTGCCCCAATTTCTGTGCCACAAAACCTTTAGAATATTCATTGTTTTCATGCACTCGTTTCTAATACATTTGATATGTGGTACAAACGTTAGTTGCATCTCCAGTACGACTCCAAGAAATTTATGTTCCGTTTTTACAGGCAGACGATCGCCCTACAGGTCAATATTGGGATCGGGATGTAGGTCTCTCCTCCTGGAGAAAAAGAACGCAGGTGCTCTTTTGTGGATTGAGGCTGAAGTCATTTTCGTCCGCCCATTTCGAAACCTTATTGGGACCAAGCCGAACCTGCATCTCGCGTAATGCGAGGTTGCACGATTTAAAGCCTATCTGCGCAACATCTACGTATGCCGAGTAGAACATAGTGCGTGTGATACAAAGATGCAAGGAGCCCATTTTTAAAATAAAAATTCCGCAGCTGAGCACACCAGGCTGTGGTACTCCGGTTTCCTGGAAAAACGGTGGGGACAAAACGTTGCCCAGTTGAAAACGATTAGCATCGTTCAACAAGTAGCTCTATATTAAGTTGAGCATTTTACTACGAGTACCCAATTCTGAATACGTCTACTTAAGACAGGATTACGTCTACTTAGTACAGGTAGTAACCGCGGAGCCGAACCATGAGAGTGAAATAACTAGAGGAATAAGGATGGAATAGAGCACACTCGGCAAGCATTCTGAAATCATGAATGGTAGTCTACCACTATCCCTCAAGAGGAAGGTATATAAAAGCTGCATCTTACCAGTACTTACCTACGGAGCAGAAACCTGGAGACTTACAAGGAGCGTTCAACTTAAATTGAGGATGATGCAGCGAGTGATGGAAAGCAAAATGATAGGTGTAACCTTAAGAGACAGGAAGAGAGCAGAGTGGGTCAAGGAACAAACGGGGGTTAAGGATATCATAGTTGAAATCAAGAAGAAATGAACATGGACCGGGCACGCAGCACGTAGGCAGGATAACCGCTGGTCATTAAGGGTTGCTGACTGGATTCCAGGAGAAGGCAAACGCGTGAGGGGGGAGACAGAAAATTAGGTGGGCAGACATGATTATGAAGTTTGCAGGTATAACGTGGCAACAAATAGCAGAGGACCGGGTTGATTGGCGGAACATGGTAGAGGCCTTTGTCCTGCAGTGGGCGTAGTCAGGCTGATGATGATGATGACCCAGTTCTGAAAGGTCTCTCAGTATTCTAAATTGCCATGCAATATCGTACGCTTTTTCCGTGTCTAGAAATACTGGAGAGAAAGACTTGCTTGTGAATGAAAGCGTCACGAGTGTGTGTTTCAACCCGTATGAGATGGTCAGTGGTAGATGGTCCCTCTCGAAAGCCACACTAATGTGAATCAAGCAGGCACTTCAATTCCAGGAAATGTATTAGCCGATGGTTAATACATTTCCACGAGCTGCCACGTCTGCCAGGTCTGTAGCTCAAAACAGAGGATGGATCATTGTCCTGTTTCAAAATCGGAAGTACCATAGCCTCTTTCGAGGAAGTAGGAATGACGCCGGAAAACCACATGGCTTTGTAGAGAGAAAGGAGAGTTTTCTGTGTTTCGAGAGGTAGGTGTACCAACATTTCGCACATAACGTGGTCGGAACCTGGAGGGATTTGTTGGAGTAGTTTAGACATACCTGCAACTGGGCTAAGCCGAAACGTTCATAATATTAACGCGACAGCGTTAAAGAGCTCATTTCGCAGAAATTCCGGTGTCGGCGTCGGCGTCGGTATCGGCGTCATTGGTTGTGAGTGAAAAATCATCATCTTGTCCGTGACCGAAAAATCCAGAAACATGCAAATAAAATAAATTATAAAAATTTGCGGGTCCGAATGAGGATCGAACCCAGGTTGTTTGCGTGGCAAGTAGGTGTTCTACCACACAGCCATGCTTCTGCTTGGGATTACGCATAAAATAAGTTCCTCTGCTTGGAAATGCAGTGAAAATAGCTTTCATGCTTTACAGACACACGCGTCCTGTATGCAGGCGTCACAATACAACATGTTATATCGCAGTAATATTACGTGGTACAAGCGTACATTGTCATCGGGCGTCAGAAGATGTGAATATCATAACGACATTGGGGTTCAAAGCCTTCAACCCATTACAAAAGGCACACACGTTACTGCACGTATTCCCTTAACCCTTTCGGCCCTGGTGTCCTATAAAAAGGACACGAACAAATATTGCTACAAACTGTGACCTAAATAACTTAGAAATTCAAAAATGTGTCTGAGGTATTGTGAAAAGACCTGCGCAAACTTGAGTAGTAGTTTTTTCATCGTCGTCTTTCTCAGAATTCTGCAAAGGGGAAAGCAAAATGGCGGAAGGCGAAAAAAGACGACAATCGCCGGAACCATATGTTTGATGATAGTTCGGTGATTAGCTATTGTATCGGTAGCTACCATATTTTTTTCTGGTGTTTCTAACATGTTGACCCACTTATTTACAAAGTGACTATTCCCCGCAGTAATGCACAATGTTCATGTCCTAAATATAGGACACCAGGGCTCAGTGGTTATGAGAGCCCTAAATTCTTGCATGTTGATCCAGAGCCATAGTGTTTGTGTAAGCTTCTGATTTCTCGTTCTTCCACTCGAGAACCCAGCCCTGATTTCTGAGCTAATATGTAAGGGGTTTAAACAGCGAGATTGTACGTAATAGGCCTGAATACGTTTTCGGCAGAACATGAAAGGAACGTGCGTGAGCTAGAAGATGACGACGATGAGGGTGAAGTTCAGTCAGCTTGCCCTTTCAGACATGGGAAGCAGTTATTTTGACGCCGCAAAGCCATATTCAGCAATTTTTGCGATGTTAGATCTTCCAAAGCGTCCGATAATTAGACAATGACCTGTCAAGTGCAATGAGGAGCTGTGTATTATGAACGCAAAAACTTGATTTTTTTTTACATTTCAGACGCTCTAATGAATGTATCATTGCTACATGTTTACCTACACAACAAATACACGCGTTAAAAGGGTACAGAATTTGAAGTATTTAAATTTATCATATTTCAATATACAACCACTAAGCCCTGGTGTCCTATATATAGGACATGACGCCATTTTTCTTATATACTGATGGTGTGCTAAAATTACATTATTTTTGTGCTCTAGAGGTGGTAGTAAAGCTAAATCAATAACAAAAAAAATTTTCTACCCGAGAAAAAAATTAAGGGCTGAAAGGGTTAAGACCATGTAGTGGGTGCATAGCAAGTTCAAAAAAATTTCACGCATTTCCCGCGCATAATTGCTCGTGGTTTAAAGCATGTTACCCATTACCTAGTATGCACTAAGTGATTGAAGTAGGCACTAGGGACAGGATATGGATATCATGTTCAACTCTTAAAGGCGAAGTTTAAGGGTCCCCCAGTTTTTACTTTGTGTAATCAAACTTCAAGGGTGGCTGTCCTAATTTCTTCGTTTCTTAGGGGTCAGTACTAGCGTATGCCGTACGAGTTATGAATTGCGTAAGTACACTCAGTAGAACAGAGTGTCAGAAATTTGGTATCCTGTCAGTTTGTGTGATTAATTCTGTGAACACATTTATTTCGCCTCTTCATCTAGGCGAAGTGTCCTTAATGAAGGTATCTCTTTTCGGGGAAAGTAAAGGATTGGAAACACTGCAGAATATAATGAAATGTCAATTGTCCTTACATGTCAGCGACTTTCTGCTGAATACACCGGGTTCAATAACAGATTTAGCAAAATAAAGAAATCAATGAGTCCCTCAATATTAATAACCTCATGTTCATGGTGAAAAGGTTTTCGTTGACTCAGAGAAAAAGGATGGTATCAATGACGGCACAGCCTTCTAAAATATCTCCTTGACGTCAACGTTCCCCGGGACTAAAGTTTGTGTCAGCCCTTTGCCCTGGGTAAGCAATAAAATTTACACCATCTTCCCGAAGGGAACCCTGATGGGATGCGAAGCAGCAGCGTTGCGCATGGGAGCGGTGGAGAGGGTGAAGCGAGAGAGAGGTGACACGTACAGACATGTTTCAACGCGTACGTTAGGCGCGCGTCAGGCGGCAGCTGCGGGCGCTGCGGCGAGCGCGCGGCAGGCGAGGGAGAGAGTGACATCAGCGCGCACTGCGAGGGGGAGCGTGACGTCAACGCGCAGCTGCGGCGTGACCTACTTGGCACCGCTTCAACACCTGCGGCGAGGGGAGCGCGTTGCGGCGCGTTCGTAAGGACGCACGGACGGAGGGACAGCGTTACACAGCCTAGTCAAAGAGCTGCTTCGCATCTAATACGCCCGAACATTTGTCGCTGCGCAGAAGAATGTTGATGAAATATCAAAATAAGGTCGAGAACATGTGGATATCTGCACACATGACCAGCTCCTTTTGCTCCAAATTAGACGGATGGAAGCAGACCACTTCATTGAAGAGATAT